>JASDQU010689362.1:0-12297 GCA_032191745.1 Picea mariana | reverse complement strand
GTCGACGATTTATTCTTGACAGATGAAGAGTCTCTCATCATCCAGTGTAAGAAGGAACTAGCTTCTGATTTCAATATGAAAGATCTTGGTCTCATGCATTATTACTTGGGACTATAAGTATGGCAGAGGCATGGTGAAGTATTCCTTGGACAAGGAAAGTATGCAATGAAGATTCTTCAGAAGTTTGGAATGATGGATTGAAAATACATGGACACTCCTATGACCACAGATATAAGGAAAGTAAGAGACTCAGATTCTGATCTATTAGACTCGTCCCTTTATCGGCAATTGATTAGGTCATTGATGTATTTAGTGAATACTCAACCATATATTTTCTTTGTTGTAAACACCCTAAGCCAGTTTCAGGTAGAACCCCAACATGTCAAGCATTGAATAGTTGCAAATCATGTTCTAAGATACATTTGTGGGATGCTAAACTATGGCTTAAGATATACTGCATCCAGTGATATACAACTTCATGGATTCACAGATTCAGTTTGGGAAGGAAGTGCAGAAGAAAGGAGTACTTCAGGGATGTGTTTCATCTTGTGCTCCGCTATGATATCTTGGGGCAGTAGGAAACAGAAGTCTGGCACACTTAGCACAGAAGAAGAAGAATATATCGCAGCATGTGAGGCATGTACAGAAGCAGTATGGTTGAGAAAGATGATTTCTAGATTATTTGATCAGGTTCCAGATTCGACCATAATATATTGTGACAATCAGAGTTGTATAAGGCTATCTAAACACCCAATGTTTCATGAACGGTTGAAACACAATGAGATCAAATACTACTTTATTCAAGATAAAGTCCATGAAGGAGAAGTGAATTTCCAGTATATCCCCACAGCTAACTAGACAACATATATTTTAACAAAGCCTCTCTCCAGGATAAAGTTTGCATACTTACGAGACAAGTTGGGGATCATGGAAATAACTCCCTTAGCTGAAAGGGAAGAAATGGCTCTCCGGGTTGGGAGGGAGCACCGATACATAATTTATTTATGGACAATCATTTTCCAGCTTGGAAAACGGTCTAGGATGGGTAGCTCCTTTCTAGTTCAGAAAGTGGTTTGAGATTTCTGATGAACAAGAATTTTCCAGTTCGGAAAATGATCCAGATCGGATAGTCATTTTCATAATGAAAATGGTTCGATACATTGTTGATGTACCATAGATAGGGATTCCCCTTGTGGCCAGTGTGGAGGAATGGTCTAGGGTAGTCATTATTCTTGGCAGTCACTCTCAGTAGTAGTCAAGCATAATGGTTTGCCTCGTCAGGCAGTCATTCTTTCGAAGTTCACAATTATGAGAAGTTTCAAAGAATGGCCCATTTTGGAGGTTGGTGCAGGACAGTCATTTCCTTAGGAAATGGTCCAAACAGTCATTCCCTAGGGAAGACTTGTTCTCTCCAGGTTGCACTATGTTTAGTGCTAGAGGAATGGCCCAGTTAGGTGAATGGTCCAGGTTCAACAATCAGGGACAGACATTCCCTAGGGTAGACTCATTCTCTCCAGGTTGCACTATGTTCAGTGCCGAAGGAATGGCCTAGTTAGGTGAATGGTCCAGGCTCAGAAATCAGGGATAGTTATTCTTCCATTCTTGGGAAGAATAGTCCAGATAACCCATGGTTGATTCTTTTACTATATGAGAACAGACGCTCTTCCAGATCTCACAGGTGTGAGTGGAAGAATGGATCATATGACTCAGTTTATATCATGGTATTGTTTTTATGCAGGTTGATATCAGATGATATGATTTCTATGGAGACTGTATCTCTCTGGACAATAGATGTATGCTACTGTGGTGGATGTGTTCCATTGGCTGTGACTATGTGTCATTGATTAAGTAGTCGTGTGCTAATTAGTTTAGTTGTGTACCATTGGATAGTAGTTATGTACTACTATGGATAGACAAAGTTGTGTTCTATCAGATGACATTGTACTAATTGTCATGGAGATTATCCAGTTGGATAATATTGACAGTGCTCGTGATTTGATCATGAGATAGCCTATGTGTTTATGATGATGCTACTAGTTGAATGGTATGTTTGTCCTCAAGACCATTACCTGTTATACCTCCCTAGCTAGGAGGGAGTGTTCATATTATGGTAGCTGTGGGAGGTATTAACCTCCACTTGTGACCTTTGATGAGATTAGAATACTCCAGGAAGTAAGAGAAACCCTAAAAGACTTGGACATAACCCTAGAAGAGAAGTAGGCTAAAGAAAATATTTTATATTGAGTCCTTAGCCTCTAGAAGAAGAAGTCAGCCCAGACAACTTAGAGAAAGTAGTATAAATACAAGATGTCAATTCTCATTTGAGACAGATATCTCAGAATTGTAGAAATCCACTTGTGCGCACTGCAGAAATCTAGTAGTGCACAAGTCTGGGGAGAAACTACAACTGCAGTTATTGCAATCTGTATTTTTGGTTTTTCTGGGCTGGACTTTCTAATCAATCTTGGTTATCTTTTCTCGGTGCATTATCCTTGGTTGGCTATTGATTTTCTACTATAATTATTCTCTCTATCAAGGTTAAGGTGCTCGGGGGTGGCATTAGTGCCTATGTTTGGGTGACAATATTGTTATATTTTCTATGGTTAAACGAGCACACCCACTTTTCTAACAAATCCCTCCATATCCACAAAATCATTTAAATAACACACTAGTACTGGAGAATACTGAAAAATAGTGTGTATAGAAGGTGTTGGTCTTCTCTCCATAATGTTCTCTACATCAGGTGAAGGAGAGTCATCAAATAGAATATGGAAGTGGTTGTCATCCTAGAAATGACAACTATCCATATACCAATCATCACAATCATCCTCCAAATAATACCAAGAATACACTTCTTGATGATATGCGTTCATGATTTTCATCAAAGTACATTTCTCCTTCATGCTCGCGAAGGACTTATGAATACTACAAAAATCATCCCTGATACCTTCCTGAGTGTCATTCATTTGGGATTTGAATGCTTCAATCATGTGTAGAATTTCTTTGAGTTGAGAGTAAATATCCATTGGAAACACCACATATAATGTACCAAAATAAATATATCAAATTAGATATCCAATGGAACTGATCTGGTAGCAATCTAAGTACACTGTGAAAAATGATGAGCTCTACAGTACCGTCGTCGTCATGAAAACCCCCACAAATGGTTGATTTTAAATCAGCAATATCTTCACTTCTGGAGCTTCGATTCGGGTGTTTTTTTTTTTTGAAATCATCTATTTTGGAAAGAGGAACTCATATCTGTAATTTTGTTTTACCAAATTCAACCTCTAGATTCTACAGAAATCAAAAACTCGTGCCGCCGTCTGTGGAAAAACCCCTGAACATTTGCATATTTTAAAATTTCAATATCTTGACTTCCCGAACTCCGTTTCGGACGATTTTTTTTTTTTAACTAGGGTTTTTTTTCTGAGAGGAACTCAGATCTACAACCTATTGCTGTAAATTTTTCACAGAAATATCGAAATTTTCCGGAATGTCGTGGCCCTCTTTTTTCTTCTCCAAAAAAAAATCTGCAAAAATAAAAAAAATATTTGCCCACAATGTCTACCAACGAAAGTGCTATGATACCAATTGTTAAGTACCAAAGAAGATCTAAAAAGATAATCACCACAAATAATGAATACACAATATATCCACAGAGCAATATAGAAGAAACCACACTTTTATTATATCAAAACCCTTGAGGTAGGGCAACACCATACAATGGATCCTATTATGGAAGGGATTTTCTCATGTTCACTTGCCTCTTCGAGGGGGCATCCTCCTATTGAGCTACAAATCACAATACAGTACTTTCCTTCATGTCCCATTACATTTATTGAACCCCTTTATATAGTTCTACAATCACCTAAGAACATTCTAGAGGAGAAATCTTCTAGAAGTAGAACCTTCTAAGAAGTCCTCTTACATTTATTATATCTAACTACCCATTTTCTATATCTAACTACTATAGTGGGCCTTATTTAATAATATAGTGTACCTAGTCCACCTTACATTGAATGACCTCCACTATTTTCACTATGGGTCCTCTTGGCCCCCCCACTACTGTTACGAGGAAAATCTCTCTATGGTTAGGGTGAACTACAACAGACAGGTATGACTGTAGAAATCGACTCAATTCCAGCATATGCTATATAAACTAATGTGCAATAGAGGTAAGAAAGAGGCCTACCTCTTCCAAATTTTTGATGATGTCCACTCTTGAGCACTTCGACCCAAAGCTTTATACCTGCAACAAGTTCTCAACAAACAAGCAGAGAAAGCATATAGTGATAATATAAAAGGTTAGCACATTAGATAGCATAATCCATTAATATACAAAACAAACATGCCCATGGATCATAATACATATATTTACAAGATATCAATTGGATGGGAAAGGAGTATTTCTATTAATAAATGACCAGTAGAAGTGAAAATATTACAGACTTCCGTGTCGACATGGTTCGGAACCAAGAAACCGAGTTCCTTCCAACTGGGCCTTCACCACTTCAATCCTCCAGCAAAGGCAAGATCATATAAGGGAGACAAAGAGGTTCTCCATAAATAAGGGAAGATCTTGGGGGATGAACATTGTGTTCATACTTAAAGGAAAAAGGGATGTAGACTCAATATGATGTAAATAATTTATCCAGAGTAACTTTTCTCTCAAATTTGAATTCTCTCTCCTTTTCCATAGCTCGGAATTGTCTTCTTTATAGCCTTCAAAATGTAACTGAAGGGCCAAGTCAGATCGTTTCCAGTATATGGAAGGCCAACAATCAGATATCTCTTGTCATGACATGGAAACGCAACATTTAATTTTGATTTAATTTTTAGTGGAGTAGCCAACGTATACGCTTGTTGTATAGCTTGCAATGTGCGTACAAGTAGAAAAATATTTATTTGTGTCTCTGGATTTATCACTCAGGGAAAGTAAGTCTACATGGGGGAATGGAATAATGTCCTCTCTGCAAGATTGCATAGGGTGAGGAAAATATTTCTCTAACAGATGCCCCCTAATGTGTGAGGTCAGAGGAGAAGCTGGGATGGATGAAATACATTATAAATAACCTAGAAGTGGAGTTGTAGAAAACCAACTGGACGAACTCAATTGCTCATTACATTCTGTACTGAATTTGCATACATGGCTACCAAAAATAAACTGCAGATCCATGTGAAAATATACCAAACAAGTGTCTGTGGCCATGAATAGGAAAATACAAATTTGTTTACATGCCAAAGGTTGTTATGGTCACGAATAAGGCCCAGTAGAACCAATATAAAAAAATCAAGCTGAGGATATCTATATACCATGGAGTACAATCTGATCTCCCATGATCACTGAAGTCGTTTAGGTACTGGTCCAAATGAAAGGGAAGTAACAACTCTGGAAAGATGCAGCCACATAGTGATGTCTTCAGGTCTTCTACACAATCCACCAAAGGTGTAAGTCTACATCATGTGAATAAAAGAGTTGAGGTCGAACACAATGAGACATCGTTTGATTACCGGTCATTGAGGTATACCATTAACAAATGAAAGACAACCTATCGATAATGAAAGTAGGTATCAAGGAATCAAGTACATTTTTACAAGTGTGAACAAAGGAGCTGGTGTCGAACACCTAAAGAATCCATCGATCGGGAGACATTGATGTATTCTCAACTGTCGTTGGCGAGAGAGCATGCCACTAATGACTTCAAGCCTCAAGGTACTCATAAGACTCTAGGCCTCATTTCTAGAATAAATGGGTTGATGTCGATGGAAAGAGACCTGCTGAAAGGAGAGAATTAAGGCATCTCTCATCAGTCAGCATGAGGTACAAAGAAGGAACTTCATGATTTGGATGAAATCAGATGAAGAACAAGTTCATTAACCAACGACCTTGTGCATCTTTTATGTGTGCCAAGTGCAAGCGGTACATGAAAAAGACATTTTGAATAGCCACCAATGATGAAAAATTGTTGACAAAGGCGAGGAAACCACCAATAAGGCCAATGGAATCCAAGACACTGCATGAATCCCAATGTGTGAATAGATGTCTTGCCGTCTAACACAAGGAAAACCACCCAGTCAATGACCAATGATGAAATGTCGATTGTTGGGTTCAAGGTTACCTACCAATGATGTAAGTAGGGACATGGTGCATGATAGGACTACAATATCATGTGATTCTGAGACAAACTAAGGGTATGGCCGACATGCAAAGTCAAGTGTTATGAGGAGTGGACGACATAGGTTGATAGACTTCCTTTGAACAAGAGCATCAGACATATTGTGGACTCTGGCAGCATAGACCCAATGATAAAATCATGATATGCAGGAGGCATCAATGAAGTTATCTGTAGGGACTGGAGGAGTAACCAGTCGGTAGAGAAGACTCTATAACGTGATAAACTTCCTAAGGCCATGCTAATCCCAAAATTATGATGAATAGGCTCAAATAAATTTGTGCTCTGTTCAAAGGCAACACGAATGTTGCCGATATAAGATAATACTCCCTTCCCGCCCGTCTTTTTTTTTTTTTCATAACAAATGAATGCTATGATACAGAGGAGGAAACGAGTGTCGCAAGTAAGAAAAACTAGTTCCAGCAGTGGAACGTACCTATGCTCAATGTAGGGAAGTGCATGTAGGAGAAAGACACTTGGGGGAATGTTCCCTCCTAGGTATAGGGTGTCAAATTGCAAAGGATATAAACAAGGCTTTGCTTGGTTGAGGATACAAAACTACTGAGGCAAATGGTTTATAACACAAAGTGAGAACCGGCTATAGGCTCAATACTGCAAGTAGGGGCATGAGATGCAATCACAACTTAACACCAAAAAATGCCCTTTTTTATGTCTTTAGTCTACTTGGTTTGAAAAAGGGATAAACTTGTGCCAGGTAGACGTCTCTTCAAAACCAATTTACGAGTGTGAAAAAGACAAGTTCACTTGGCGATCCTTTCACTTTTTGATAATGAGTCGGAAAAGAGCTTAACTAAGACTCATGATCTTTCAAATCCATTTTAACGAGTGTGAAAGGGACAAATCACTCGGAAATATTTTCTCTTTTTTAAAGATGAGGTGGAAAAGAGCTTAAATTAAACTCGTTTGAGAGTCCTCGGGTAAGAAAGAAACATGGTTATGAATGAGAAATGAGGCTCAGAATAAAGTCATGTATTCATTGTGAGGGACTCGCATTCGTAAGAAAAAATATCTTCATAGGCACCAAATGCAGTAGGGGATCTAGCTAGGGAACCCATGTTTGGTAAGTCTCTACCACTTGTTAATGACATGACTTTATAATAGATGGAAGGTTTTGTGTCGCAACAAATGGGTTCTTACATAGGGCATAAAGAGTGATAGTTAGAGGATAATGTGAAAATGAATAATGGAATGGATACCTATCCTATATGTTGGGTAATAAACATACCTACCCAAGGTGACAAACGTTCGACAAAGTACTGAAATCTGCAAGAATCCCAGGTTAAAACTGCAAAAACCAACTCGATCCACTTTTGTATTAGTCCATTAGGTGAAAAAATGGTTTAAACTATAGAAAGTGGGTTAAAATAATTTATAAATACTAATAAAATAAAAAATTACTATACCATTTTGATTTTTTACCCAACCATTGAAAATTGGACCAAAATTCCTCCAAGATTCAAACGACGATTGCGGGAGCATCCGACAACGAAATCACAAGCTGTTTGGATCAGGTAATTCTTGTTCTCTTCCTCTTCAAATTCAATGGTTTAAAATTTTGAATTAGGTCTTAATTTTTTAGTTATTTAAGGCGCAAAGTATATGTTTTGGTGTATGTGGGCTGGCTTTGGTTAGGTCACATTTATGACTAGGTATATGCTCTTGTGTGAACTACTCAGCACATGTATTGAGCCCTACCTATGTGGAAAGGAGGTCGCGTACAGACATACAAATGAGAAAAAAGAAGGGGTTTAACTCAAAATTCTAATTGTCTTTGACAGGATAGTTATTGAATGGAGAGAGCGAGAGCATGAGGAGGTCGACGCTGCTGTAGATCGAGATCCAAGGGCCCAAATGGACTTAAAGCAATGTGGTTTGTATAATTTTTGGGCACTCAAAGAAATGAGAGCCCAAGTGAGGTTGTTGGAGATGTTGGTGGATTACTGGGACCCTGGTAGCCAGAGTTTCAATCTCGATGGGAAACCATTGATAATTGAAGTAGAGGACATTTACTTTATGACTGGTCTATCATACCGGGGGGAGGTTGTGAATCTCAATTCGCAGGGAGAAGGTAGTGGGATGAAGATAGAAGAACATATCGACACCCACTGTGTAACATAGACTCCTAAGGTAGGGAGTCAAGTCCCTATCCAGGGAATAAACAAACTCAGTCTGAAGATCATTGTGCTAGTCTTGACCAGGATCATAGGTTTGGCCTCGTTGCACCAAGCATCGAGGTCGCTCATGTTCTATACAGTGCAGTGTGTGAGACCCAAAATGTACAAATGGTGTACCTCACTACTGACCAATATGAAGAGCCAGTTGACGGAGTGCAAGAAGGGGGGTAAAACAAATTTTGAGTTTGCCTCCATCTTGTGCAGTTTATTTTTCAGACGAGTTTCAGGTTTCAGATCTAGAGTTGAGATTCTCCTGAGAGGACCTCTTGATCCAGCCATGGCACAATGGACCGAGGTGATGAGGTGGTAGGGAGGAGGTAGGGTGCTGAAACCCTACAACAAGGAAATTTTCTACTGGTTTCGGCGACAGGTCATCACTTTGGATGACTATCCCTACGAGGGGATCAACTTCAAAGGAGATCTAGACATGCCACTTCCACCAGGGTCTGCCTATGGTGACATAGGTATGTCAAAAAGTTTTTTCATATTTCATTTTTCTGTATTTTTGTATAATTAGGACAAAAATATTTTTGGATGGCACTTAAGTATTAACTAGACATTTGTGTGTCGCAGAGGTGGGTCCACGATGACCAGAGGGTTTCCCTTGACATTGACAGAGGAACTGGGGAGATGAAGTGGCAGGAGGAGAGGCCGAGAGGGTCCTACAAAATGTGTAGGGAAACTTATCGTGTTTGACTCACAAGATACCCATGGTTCAGGTAGAGGATCTGCCTGAAGCCATGCAACGACATGTGGTTGGTGTGCCTAGGGCATGGGTATGACTCTTTTGTCATCTCATAAATGTCATGGTTTTCTACCATGAAACAAATCCAGCACTACAGACGTAGATGTCGTGGGATATTATAATACCAATTGTATATGTATTGAGGGTGTTAGCCCCATTTTTTACTATAAACACCATATTTTTTTAAATACATAAAAAATGATCTTTGGCTTTACTTATATTTGACAATGTGTACATTGATTATATGGTTTTATTTGATTTTAATTATGTGACAAATTCCAATCTAAAACAAAGTTAGCATAAGCATTAGATACATTATTAGAACTCCTAGGAATATGATAATATGTAATAAAATAAAATTGTCATTCTAAAAGACATACCCATAGGAATCATCAGAGTAAAGTAGGATCATGCACGTGGTAACGGTCGTTCAACTAATGTACTACTAACTGGGAATCCAGGCAAACTTGTAATGAACAGATTTCATGTGAGATAACATTACTTTAAATTTCTATAACGATGCTATATTCGGCCACATTATTCGTGGATGGCCCTAGGCATACGCCTCTTGAAGAAACCAGTAGACCCTCAGGTGAATAAACCACCCAAGCGGTGAAATCCAAGTTCCATGTGTGACGACTGGCCCCGTCTGCAAATCCTAAGTAGATTGACAACTCCATCAACATTTGTCAACCAAGTGAAAACTCGATAAGAAAATCGAAGATGTAAAAGAAAAGAGATATATACACTAAATTACATTAGTATATAGAGAGTTTCGCCCAAGCATGGGGCTCAAGCATAATATATTTTCAAGTAGAGTCCATTTCTGGGCTCAACCAACTTATTCCCTTCGTAATATTCTAACCCATAGGCCCATTTTTCTAAAACACGTCTCACAATATAAGGACCGTGCCACATGGGTTTAAACTTGCCTGCCCCCAGTGGTTCTTTGGCTTGATTTTACAAGAGGACCAAGTCACCCTCAGTGTACAATCGAGGATAGATAGACTTATCATATTGGACCTTAACATGTTGTTTGTTCACCTCTATAGTCATAGAGGCATCTCGACGCTGCTCATCGAGACTCTCTAGGTATACAAGGTCTCGCTCGAGATCAGAAGTGTTAGGGAGGATCATGACTGCCAACTTAAGAGAAGGGATTTCGCATTCAATGGGTAAAATTGACTCCACACTGTGTACTAACTAGAAGGGGGAAAATCTGGTGGCAGTCTTGATCGAGGTTCGGTATGCCCAGAGTGTAGGATATAGCATGATGTGCCAGTCAGATTTACTCTGACTGACAGTTTTTTTCAAAATGGTCTTGAGAGACTTGTTCACGGCCTCTACTTGTCCATTTTCCTGGGGGTAATATGGAGAAGAATGTCCATGTCTAAACTAGGGATGATTTTAGGGATGGAAATTTATATTAAAATGTAGAAACATCGGCTAATATTACTAGTCCTTAGTATGCAAAATGTAAAATGTTTGGCGATAGTTTTGTAAAAATGTTCAAATTTCTAAGGATTTTATATACTTTCTATAAAAATTTTGCGATTTTTAAGGTAAAATAATTTTATTCTATGGAATGTGGACGAATCATTTTTAGAAAAAATGCAAATTGGTGAATGTTTTTTTTTGGAAAAACCATGGAAAATTATCCCCTAAAATCATCTATGGTCTAAACCCCATCTTAGCTGCTAGTTCTTCCATCATCTCATTCTAAAAGTGACTACCATGGTCAGTGACAATCTCACTCGGGATACCGAACCAAGTGATAATCTGATTGAATATGAAGAAGGTTGTAGTCTTCCCATCGGATTTAACTGTAGGCATGCCCTCGACCCACTTAGTAAAGTAGTCCATAGCCACAATAATGTGTTGATGCCCCCCAGCCAAAGTTGGGTTGCAATCAATGAAATCCACCCCCCACTTGGTGAAGGGACCGATGGTAATGAATGGATGAAGAGGGGTTGGATGAAAGCACATTTTTCGAGTGAAAACATATCAAGGATGACACTTCTTAACCGCTTCAATATAATCCTTAAATATAGTAGGCCAGAAATAACCAACTCGCAAAATGTTTTGGGTCGTCAAAAGCCTGGATATATGGCCACAACAAGCCCCACTGTCATAATCATTCATAACAGACTCAACTTCTCTGTGAGTTAAACAACGATGCAATATATCATCTATTCCTTGGTGATACAAAGTGTCACCGAGGATAGTATATTTCTTAGATTGGTACCTTATACATCATCGGTCATCTCATGAGAGATGCTGAGGGAACTTAAAGGTCCGAAGATAGAGCATGATGTCTCGATACTAGGGGTCAGACGACGAGACAAGAAAGATGTGTTCATCCAAAAATGAATCAACATGGATAACGTCATCATCTAATCATGGAAAGTCGAATATTATCTCTACAAAGAATAGGGATTTCTTGGATTTCGCGGAAGCGAAATCGAGATCGAACTCCTGTAAAATGACAATCCATTTATTGTATTTTCCCCCTATGATACGTCGAGTAATGACGTATTGAAATGGATTGACGTCAGCAACCACCGTAGTCTTACAAAGTAATATATAATGATGTAGACGTTGGACTGCATGAACAACAACCAAAGCTATCTTTTCAACATGAGTATAATTAAGTTCAGGACCGAGTAAAGTTTGACTAAGATAGTAAATGACGTGATCATGGATCTCATCATCCTCCCGAACCAGAACCATAACAATCGTATCCTTGGACGCGGTGATATAAAGAAATTAATCTCTACTGTAGTCGGGAGGCTTTCGTAGAGGCACCGACAACAAAGATTTCTTCAAAGCATGGAAGGATTCCTGGGCTCGCTCGTCCCAGATAAAAGGGGTGTCCTTCTTCAAAAGATTCATGAAACCTTTAGTGATAGTGGCATAGTTAACTATAAACCTATGATGAAATTTAGCTTTCCCCTCTAGACCCTGAATTTGTCTAATCGTGCGCGAGGGAGGAAAACAAAGTATTTCCTCAACCTTAAGAAGATCTACCATGATCCTAGTCTCAGAAACTAGAAAACCTAAAAGACGACCAGACTTAATGCAAAAGATGCACTTGCGAGGATTCAAACAGATTCTATAATAAAGACATATTTTGAAAACAAGTCGAAGGTGAGTAACGTGATCCTCTCTCTTGCGAGAGTGA
>JASDQU010689361.1:39249-49977 GCA_032191745.1 Picea mariana | reverse complement strand
ATATTGTTCACAATATATATTTTATTCTTCATATCTTTGTGTTTATTGTATTCAGTCTGTAATCAGTTTGCTCCTCTCCTAAATCGGGATCAGTGGTATCAGAGTGGTCTTCTCTTCATTTGTTTTTCTTTGTGCATGTCCCCGACAAGATCTGGGTACAAGAAGTTGGGACTCGAACCAAGTGAGTCATTGCAACATCGGTTGTGTCAAGCATGACAAAAACCCATGGGGGACAAAAAGAAAGATGATGGAGTAGGAGATCCTATTAAAATGTTTCTCAAGGAATCCCTCGCATGACAAAGGAAGGAAGTGATGGACAACTTTGCGCAAATTATTCGACGGTTGCCCACAGGAGAAGAATCTTCATCAAGCAGCCATGCAACCCCCTTCAAGATACAAGGAAATGTTGATATTCCATTATTTGAAGGACTGATAGATGCAGATGTTGTAGATAAATGGTTGAATCTACTCGAAGGGTATTTTTCGGTCCACAATTTTTCTGATAGGGAAAATATTACTTTTTCACTCCTCAAGGTCGTCCCCCATGTTAAGGACTGGTGGGATACTTACTCTAAGCAAAGGGTCGTAGAGGAATCAACAATATATGTGGTGGCCCCTACATGGGATTCCTTCTGAGACGCCATTAAAGAAAAATACTACCTTGTTGGAAGCTACAAGGACCAGTATACCAGATGGAACCCTACATCAAGAAAGGGACCAGACAGTACTAGATTTCACCAATATTTTCCATAACTTGCACACCAAACTGGGTATCAAAGACTCTAAGCATCATATGGTGCTCAAATACTGCGGTTTTTTGCATAGATACATTCAAATAGAAATGGATTTTCTGAACATCGCCTCATTGGGTACGACTTATAGATACACTCTCAAGATCGAGCATAAATTTAAGCAGAAGAGGCGAGAGTTTGGATCTACAAACTCCTCACATCCGAAGCAAGGAAAAGGCGGCCCCAAACCACACAGCAAGGGACCAAGCCAATATGGTCACTCTCAGGAAAACCATTCCAAGCCGAAACCAAATAAGGGCAATGAGAAGACAAATAAGGACATGGGAAAATGGTGTGAGTACCATAAAATCCCTTGGAACAACAATGAAGAATGTCGCTCCAAGCATTCACTCATGGTCAAGCTAAAGGATTCTAAGTCGAAGGTTGATTTTGATTCTGAATCAAATCCCAAAGGAGGGAAGAAGATTATTAATGCTGAACCTAGTGCCACTATCGCTACCACCAAAATCCGACCAAGCGAACCAGAAGAACTAGAGGAAGGGGAACGCCTCTTTCCCTCATAGATGTGGGTAAAGGGGGCTCTACTTCATTTCATTGTCGATAGTGGTAGTCAAAAGAACCTGATCTCAACAGAGGTCATCAAGTGGTTGGACCTGCCAATGACACCGTACCCACATCCCTACACCATCAGTTGGCTTCTCTAAAGAATAGATCTTTGTGTGAGCCAATAGTGTCTTCTACCCTACGGCATCAAGCCTTTCAAAGATGAGGTATTGTGTGATATTTCTCCCCTTGAATTTTGTGATGTTCTATTAGGACAACCATATTTTTGGAAGCATCATGTTGTGTATGAGTCTAGACCCTGCAGTGTTATTATTACTTTGGGTAGACAATTATACAGGATACCATAGGTAGCATCGCCTACCGTTATTTCTTTAATCTCTGCTAATAAATACAATAAGTTCAATTCACAGACCGGTAATTCCTTCTTCTTTGTGATCCATGGTCACAATAAGAAGAAGGTCACTGCCACATATGTGGCCTCTACATAGAGCCTCTCTTTGTAGTAGAAACAAGTGGACGGGATCGTGAAAGAATATTAAGACATTTTTTCCTCACCCATCGGGGTACCGACGCACTACCAATTCAAGAATCCAATTGATATGACCCCCGATGCACCTCTACCTAATGGACCAGTATATCATCACTCACTGATGGAAAATGATGAAATCAGGTGTCAGATACAAGAGATTCTTTAAAAGGGGCACATCAAACCTAGCCCATCCCCTTGTCGAAGCCTGATTGTACCGATGTAGAAGAAGGACGAGACTTGGCGAATATGCATTGATTACAGAGCCTTAAACAAAATCATAGTCAGGAACTGGTACCCAATTCCCAGGATTGATGACCTTCTTTACCAACTCAAGGGAGCAAAGTTCTTCAACAAAATTGACCTAAATTTTGGCTACCACCAGGTTCCCATCAAACCAAATAATGTATGGAAGATGACCTTCAAATCTAAAGAAGGTCTTTTTGAATGGTTGTTCATGCCCTTTAGCTTAATAAATGCACTAGCCAATTTCATGAGGTTGATGGATGATGTATTACGACCCTTCATCAACTCCTTTGTGGTGGTATATTTGGATGACATTGTCATTTTCAGCAAAACTTGGGAGGAGTACATGCAACATATTCAACATGTTTTGAGCACTCTGCGGCAGCACAAGATATATGCCAACCTGAAAAAATGCTCTTTTGTCATGAACGGAGTCCAATACTTGTGTTACATTGTTGATGATCATGGGGTACATGTTGATCCAGCTAAGATCCAAGTCATCCGTGACTAACCAGTCCCAACCACACTAACTAAGCTTCGGAGCTTCTTGGGACTGGCCAACTTCTACCGACGGTTCGTGTTGGGATTCTCCCATATTGCATGGGCCCTCAGCCAAGTGACCAAGGGTGGTGGCAGGGAAAATTTTGTGGGGGGAAGGAACAACAATGATCATTCAATGATCTGAACCATCGCTTGTGCTCATCTCCAGTACTCTCCTTGCCCGATCTGCAACAACTATTCGAGATTGAGAATGATGCATCTGACTAGGTTGTAGGCATAGTTCTCACTCAACATGGCCATCCAGTGGCATACCATAGTGAGACACACTCAGATATTGTCTGGAAATACCCCACCTATGACAAGGAAATGTATTCCACTGTACAATCATGTCATCAATGGAAACATTATATTCTGGGAAAGGAGATTATCATCCATACTGATCACAAGCCTTTGCAGTTCATACAAACACAAGGGAAATTACATAACGATCGCCATCAAAAGTGGTCCACCTACCTGCAAAAATTCCATATCAACATAAAGTATAATACATGGATCTCAAATTGTGTCATTTGTTTCCTTAGTCGACCTCCTGTGGCTGCACTCACCACTGTGCTCCATTCCTGTGGACATGAAGCATCTGAGTGGCCCCAACTTTATCAGCAAGATCTGGACTTCGCCACCACCTATATTCTCTTGGGTACAGGTGAAACTTTCACTGATTTTCACATTCAGGATGCACTATTATGCCATATGGTCCATATATGTTTTCCTACAAGTGAGCGTGTGAAGTTGATCTGGGAATACCACTACAGTCGGATGTAAGGACATTTTGGCATGGAGAAAATTGTGTTCATTCTTCAAAAACATTTTTATTGGAAAAAACTTCAACAGGATGTCGGAAAGCATATCATATCTTGCACTACTTGTGCCATTTCCAAGCCATCCATCAAGGTGTTGGAGAAATTTCTATTTTAGACACACTAGTTCAGTGGGAGTTAACTGACTAGTTCTATTTTAGACTTTCTATTTTTACCATCACTATTATGCATGCATGCATTCCTAAGGAAAGCTAACTGATTGATTGATTTTCTTAATTATGGAATGTTTTTCACTATATATCAGTGTATTCCACTCATTCATTGTATCATATTGATCATGATCTATGTATCAATCATCAACTCATTGGAGTAGTGTGAATATATTTTATCATTCTTCCATATTGAATCTCTCTCCTTTTCTTGATAAGTTTTGTTTGTACTTGTTTTAGATAGATCTCTTGTGCAGGTTTCCATGAAACACTGACATGGTATTGGAGCTATGCTGCTTGGAGCAAGCCAGACAATCCAAAGAATAAGGAAAATCAGGGTTTCGACGAGCTAAATCCGTGTTCGTACCTTTCAACAGTTATTCCTCCCAAAATATTACATTTTTGAAGAAATGACCCACTAAGAAAGTAAATCGACCCATTTTGGAAGTGGGTTTTCAACCGTTTGGTGGTATTCTTCATCATTTTCTCATAAAGTAAGTTGCAAGATAGCCCCCTGAAACGGATACGAACCTGTGGTTGTACCTTTCAGCAGTGATTGCTCCCAAAATGTTAATTTTTTTAGGAAACGAATAGCATGGAAAGTAAATCGACCCATTTTGGAAGTGGGTTTTCAACCGTTTGGTGAGATTCCTCACCGTTTGATCAAAAAATAAGTCGAAAAATCATTTCTTGAAACTAATACGAATTTTCACTTAAAGTGCCCTTTCTGTCGTGATTTCTTAATTTTTCACTTGCAGATTGAGAGTAAATTTTTAGGGGTTCTTAGAAATAGTGGGAAAGATGTATAGGACAACTATTATATAGTCAAACTTGGTGGTAATCCTCACACCATACAATTATTTTGATTGGAATCCCAAGGCGACATTCCAACTTAAAAGAAAAAAATTGTATAATTTGACGATGGTGACAGAAACAGAACCTACATCGGCGATTGAGAAGATGAGATGGGAAAACTGTAAGGATGAGGCCACAAGAATACTTCTTGAGTTAATCTCCATTGATTTATGGTTTTATGTTGTTGCATGCAAGACTCCAAACGAGATCAGGAGCACCCTGCACGGACTCTTTGGAAAGCAGGATGAGATGTGAGGTCTTATGCTTGAGGTAGAGTTGAATGCCCTAGACCCTAAAATTTTTGATAATATACATGATTTCTTTACTAAATTTAAATCTTTGATTTTGAGCTTCGGTGAATGTGGTATTGACAAGTCTACACAAGATAAACAACTTATTCTAACAATCTTGAATAAGCTAATACCAGAATACATTGTATATGTCTCCAATTTCCATTTTGATAGATGTCTTTTTGGAACAAATTGGAAAATGCCTATGATGGCTCATTCGTTGAGTCTCTTACACAAGAGCAGACAAAACTCATATAGATGGGCCTCATGAAAGATCCCAAAGCACATGCACTCACCATGCATGATGGAAAAGGGTCATCTAAACAGAACGGTAAGGAGGGATATTCCAAACCCTTTAATGATTCTTCAGGTTCCAAAGACTCTTCAGATTCCAAGAAGAAGAAGAAGAAGGGAAAGAAGTGCACTTATTGCAATAAACTAAATCATGAAGAATTCACATGCATGAAGAAATAGATCGATCTTATGGCACAAGCACTTCAGCAGAACAACCTTGGAAACTTCATTCCAGAGGGAGTCAAGAATCAGAAGGAAGAAGATCATGCTCCTAAGAAAGTTAATCATCATGCTCTGGTTGCAATTAATTCCTCATCTGATTCATGGATTATATATTCTGATGCATCCCATCATATGGCAGCAAAAGAGGAAGTTTTATCTTCCTTGAGTCCATGCTCAAGACCACATATTCTCATGGGGGGTGATACTCCAATAGCAATAGTAGGATGGGAGAGTGGAACTCCACAATGGAAGTTTTGAAAATGTTTTATATGTTCCAAATATTTCTATGAATCTTCTCTCAGTTTATAAAATCACTCAGAAAGGTAAAAAGGTTGAATTTACATCAGATTCAGTTTCAGTAATTGACATGCATGACAATTCCATCATTGCAATTGGTGAGGTGGATCAAAAGTCAAGGTTGTATAAATTCACTAAGTTTTCTGACACTAACTCCTCTATTCTACTTACACATAAGGAGAGTACTTTGCATGCACCTCCAATGTAACATGCATATACTCTTGTTCTTCCATCAGTTTCAGACAGCAAAGATGATTCCATGCACTCAGATTTTGTACATAGAAATAAGCAGGTAGTACAGCCAGATAAGAAGCCAATGTTGAAGCTTCAGAAGATGCTCAATAAGGCACAGACCACACTTCAGGCAGCAGGCAACCTTGCAGGGAATCCATTGGATTCGAGGATGACTCGATCTCAGCATGAGGAGCCTTCTCATGTACTTTCAGCTTAAGAACCTATGATGCCCATGCATTGCTATATGGTTCAATCTATTGATCCACAGAACTACAATAGGGTTGTAGGAAATCCATTATGGAAAGAAGCCATGCAGAAGGAGTATGACTCACTCCTATAGAACCAGAATTGGAATCTGGTTCCACTTCCACCAGAAAGGAATATTTTCAGGTGCAGATGAGTCCACAAGATCAAGAAGTACAAGGCCCGACAGGTTGCCAAAGGACTTCATCAGATCCATAAATATTTCTACATCTTCACGAAGACTTTCAGTGAGAAGAAGTTTCAGACTTTGCAGGATCATCTTGCAGTGAAGAACATAGTTGTCTGGCAGCTATTATTTTATTCTTTTGATACATTATCTTTTAAGTGGGGGTTTTGTTCCCACATGGTTTTCCCTCTTTCCTCACTTTTATTTAGTGTTCATTAGTTGCATTGTACATGAGTACTTAAAATGGCCTAGTAGTCGTGACTCATTTTTTACTCCATAGTGATGTTCAGGGGGGGGTTGGAGAAATTTCTATTTTCAACACACTAGTTCAGTGGGAGTTAATTGACTAGTTCTATTTTAGACTTTCTATTTTTACCATCACTATTATGCATGCATGCATTCCTAAGGAAAGCTAGTTGCTTGATTGTTTTTCTTAAATGGAATGTTTTGTCCTATATATGAGTGTATTCCACTCATTCATTGTATCATATTGATCATGATCTATGTATCAATCATCATCTCATTAGAGTATTGTGAATATATTTTTTCATTCTTCCATATTGAATCTCTCTTCTTTTCTTGATAAGATTTGTTTTTACTTCATTTAGCTAGATCTCTTGTGCAGGTTTCCATGAAACACTGACACAAGAAGCAAGGCTTATACACCCCTCTTCCTACTCCCAAGAATCCTTGGGAATCCCTATCAATGAATTACATGTATGGCCTTCCGTCCACCAAGAAAGGAAATGACTGTGTATTTTTGGTCGTTGATTGGTTTTTTAGGATGGCCATCCTCACATCCTGCAAGAAGAATATCACAGTGGCAGATACTACCAAGCTCTTCTTCGAAAAATTGTGGGTCCATTTTGGGATACCACAAACCATCATCTCTTACCAGGACAACAGGTTCCTCAATACATTTTGGTCGAGTCTCTGGTCACTATTGGACACCAAGCTCACTAAATCCACTTCTTTCCACCCCCAAACAGATGGCCAAATAGAGGTTGTCAATCAAATGATTGTGCACATCCTGCGCATGTACAAATCTAAGAATCCACGTACATGGGATGAGATTCTCCCCTATGTTCAACACAATTACAACAATGCTCTCTATAGTTCCATCGTCCATATCCCATTTCAGGTGGGGTTGGGATTCCAACCCTTGGGTCCCCTAGATGTTTCACTACCTCTTGCCACCACACAGACAAACTCTTCCCATGTTCAGTGTGAGACCAACAAAGCCACCAGATTCATTGAGTGGATTCAATACATCCGCCAACAGGTCCAGGAGATTTTGTAGAAATCCAATGCCAGGTACAAGCAGTGCCATGATTAACATAGGGTACCACACCAGTTTCAGGTTGGTGACAAATTTTGGTTACATTTGCAGAAGGAGAATCTCATGAGGCCCCATCAGAATCTTCTCCCACTTCACTATGGGCCTTACACTATCCCCAAGGTTGTGCGTAGCAATGATTTTGAGCTCAACACTCCACCCTTCCTTGGCCTTCACCCATTGTTCAATGTGGACCTCCTTCGGCCATATTTTCCACCATTATTGGACACCTCAAATATCACAGAATAGCTGACACCAACATATCTCAACCATGACTTCATGGAACAAGAATCCACTGATCAGATAGTGGACTCACAGTTCAAGGGAACTCGCTAGCAGAGGATCCAGCTTTATCAGGTTGTCAAGGCAGGGCAACTCCTACACCAAGGCAAGTGACTCAACTGGGGCTAAATCCAGCAGAAGTTTCCTCACCTGATGGGGGAACTCAATGCAATGGAGACCATTTATTCCTAAGGGGGGAGGATTTATCTAGGTGGATATTGGTGGCCACCCACCTATTCTAATTGGCTCCTCTTGTCTATTTTTGTTCAACACATTCTTCTGTACTTATTTGTAATTGTGATTTTTACACTTCTTGGGTTATCTAAAGCCATACATATCCTCTAGGTGGATACTAATGGCCTCTCTCAAGCTAATCCAACTAGATTATTTTGTATGTTTTCATGTCAACACATCTTGTTGTCCTTCTAGGTCCGTTTTGGGACCGTAAACGTTGTTTTTTTGGCTTGCCACAGTCAAACTGTAGATGAAGTTAGAGTTTGATGACGGAATGTGTATCTCTCTGAAATACCTTTCCAATGGGCTATCACGCACCTAAAACAGAGGTTGTATGCAAAAGTTATGACCCCGGGAAGTTAAGGTGCAAACTTACCCATAGGGGCCCACATGAATTTTGGCATTTCACCTTCTAGGGTTATCTTTTTGGATGTCTAGGGTTTTGGAATTCTTGAGTGATATCAAAAAGGCCTTTGGAGCCTCATTGTAATCATTTTGTTAACCACAATGAGAAATCATTGTCCGTCGAGGCGGGCCGGTCTTCTTGAGTGACCCTCAAGAAGAGAGACTTCCTTAGAACACTCCCCATGTTAACCACAATGGAAAGTCGTTGTCTATGATACATCATCAATCTGGACCATTTCTCATGTTAACCACAATGGGAAATTGTTGTCCGTCAGAAATCTCAATCCACTTTCCGAACAGGAAAGAATCTGTCCAAGCTGGACTATTTTTCAATGAATGTCTTCAATAATATTTTAGTGCTCCCTCCCAACCTGGGAGTCATCTCTTCCTTTTTCAATAAGGAAGTTGTCTCCACAAGCTCCAGCTAGAGTACACAAACTCTTTCATATTGGATAGAAGCTTTACCAAAATTTATGCTTATCTGCTCACCTATGGAGATATGTATTGGAGAACCACTTTATCCTTTCTAGAATTCATCATGGATAATGTAATTCTTGATTTTAAATGTACTTTATTCTAGAACACTTATTTAATGTGAAGGCTTCATGTAGCTCTTGAACAATAGAGTATGTCATTGTTGGAAAACTAGAACATATCCATGTGGCACTTCTTCTATCATCATGAGATCTGATCTACTGAGTGATCATCTTGATGTTATAGGGAATCTTCACCAGGCTTTTGATGTGCATTGGAGGTTCTCCACCAAGTTATCTTCTTCTATCTGCATACAAGGGTCTCTTTCTAGTATGCCTCAAAGTCTTGAGATTGCTCTTCATACACTCTTTATTCAATTTCTTTGGAGAACATTCTTTTCATTCATCTAATGTAGAACTCCAACTCATGGATGTTGTGGATGATATAATGACTCATGTAGAGATAAGTCTGGTTTACTAGAACAAGTAATCATCATGGTCTTCTCCCTCCATCTGGGAGAACCTCTAGTTCTAGATCTCGTAATGATTTCCTTCATAAGTCTTCCATACATTGTTCTTCATCATGACTTTCAGTTCCTCTACTTGATTTCTTTTATTGAGTTTATATCAAGTTTACAATCTTATGATTCTTGATACAATGACTGGTTGTTCTGGCTTCTCTTTGTTTCTTGGAATCTTCATGTTCTTCCTCATGTTTAGCTCTTGGGTCCATGGAGTAGATTTCATTCCCTAAATATTCCATTTCTTTCTTTCATCATAGGATCACGGATGTGGATGGACAACCAGGAATACTTAGAGGCTTTTCTTCGAAGAAGTCTTATTCTGCGGTTGAACTGAACACATACTGTCTTTCATGGTTTCTATCATGGATATATACTTCATCATTTTCAATGGATCATAGGATGAGCTCCCTCCTAATACTTGCTTCATGTATGAGTGCATATAATCGGCTCCCTCCGTCTGATAGAGTCCATGCTTTTGTCTGTATCCTTATTGTCTTCTGCTATATATAATTGTCTCTCTCTGTCTAACAGAGTCCACGCTTCCGTCTTGGTGTCTTCTACAAAAACGTTATAATTATTTCTATGAATTCTTTCTGTCTTTGCTTCTTCTGAGTCTCTTCAAGATTGATTCGGTGTATTTCATCCTTTCATGTGTATTATCTAATGATATCAATCCTTATCTTGTTGTTCTTGCATAGCTATAGTTCTTCTTGGAATACATTATCTTTCAAGTAATAGATATACAAGATATGTACAGAGACGATGCAAACAAGATATGTACATGAAATAAGAAGAGTTTTGTTACCTTTAGAAGAAGAAGTCTCTTCCATCCTATTTAGTCTTCTTTGTAGGTTCCTTTTCTTCAGCAATTGATGCTTCTTGTTTCTCCTTCCTTTTATTTAGCTCAGGAAAATGATTTTTGTAGTGACCATACTTTTGACAGTTGAAGCATTGTACTTATGAAATGTATTTCTCTTGATTCGGCTTCCTCCTTGAACCAAACTTCCTTTTGTTCCTGAAGTTTTTGAATCTTGTTGTGAAGGCTTGATCATCATCCTTATTTTGGGGTTTCTCTTTTGCACTGATCCTTGATTCTTCTTGAGCACAGCAAGTCCAAAGTTCTTCAAATGTCGGATACTCCTTTCTTGTGTTCATGCTTGCGGCAAATGCATCCCACGTCTTGGGAAGACCATTGAGCACTATGTTTACCAACTCCTTTTCTAAGATGATCTCTTC
>JASDQU010689361.1:0-16063 GCA_032191745.1 Picea mariana | reverse complement strand
GGGCCTTGTACTTCTTGATCTTGTGGACTCATCTGCACCTGAAAATATTCCTTTCTGGTGGAAGTGGAACCGGATCCCAAGTCTGGTTTTGTAGGAGTGAGTCATACTCCTTCTGCATGGCTTCTTTCCATAATGGATTTCCTACAACCCTATTGTAGTTCTGTGGTTCAATAGATTGAACCATATAGCAATGCATGGGCATCACAGGTTCTTAAGATGAAAGTACATGAGAAGGCTCCTCATGATGAGAATGAGTCATCCTCGAATCCAATGGATTCCATGCAAGGTTACCTGCTGCCTGAAGTGTGGTCTGTGCCTTATTGATCATCTTCTGAAGCTTCAACATTGGCTTCTTATTTGGTTGTACTACCTACTTATTTCTATGTACAGAATCTGAGTGCATGGAATCATCTTTGCTGTCTGAAACTAATGGAAGAACAAGAGTATATGCATGTTGCACTGGAGGTGCATGCAAAGTACTCTCCTTATGTGTAAGTAGAATAGAGGGGTCAGTGTCAGAAAACTTAGTGAATTTATACAACCTTGACTTTTGATCCACCTCACCAATTGCAATGATGGAATTGTCATGCATGTCAATTACTGAAACTGAATCTGATGTAAATTCAACCTTTTTACCTTTCTGAGTGATTTGATAAACTGAGAGAAGATTCATAGAAATATTTGGAACATGTAAAACATTTTCAAAACTGCCATTGTGGAGTTCCACTCTCCCATCCTACTACTTCTACTAGAGTATCATCCCCCATGAGAATAGGGGGTCTTGAGCATGGACTCAAGGAAGATAAAACTTCCTCTTTTGCTGCCATATGATGGGATGCACAAGAATATATAATCCATGAATCATATGATGAATTAATTGCAAACAGAGCATGATGATTAACTTTCTTAGGAGCATGATCTTCTTCCTTCTGCTTCTTGACTCCCTTTGGAATGAAGTTTCCAAGGTTGTTCTGCTGAAGTGCTTGTGCCATAAGATCGATCTATTTCTTCATGCATGTGAATTCTTCATGATTCAGTTTATTGCAGTAAGTGCACTGCTTTCCCTTCGTCTTCTTCTTCTTGGAATCTGAAGAGTCTTTGGAACCTGAAGAATCATTAAAGGGTTTGGAATATCCCTCCTTACCGTTCTGTTTAGATGACCCTTTTCCATCATGCATGGTGAGTGCATGTGCTTTGGGATCTTTCATGTGGCCCATCTGTATGAGTTTTGTCTGCTCTTGTGTAAGAGACTCAACAACTGAGCCAACATAGGCATTTTCAAATTTGTTCCAAAAAGACATCTACCAAAATGGAAATTGGAGACATATACAATGTATTATGGTATTAGCTTGTCCAAGATTGTTAGAATAAGTTGTTTATCTTGTGTAGACTTGTCAATACCACATTCACCGAAGATCAAAATCAAAGATTTAAATTTAGTAAAGAAATCATGTATATTATCAAAACTTTTAGGGTCTAAGGTATTCAACTCTACCTCAAGCATAAGACCTCACATCTCATCATGCTTTCCAAAGAGTCCTTGCAGGGTGCTCCAGATCTCGTTTGGAGTCTTGCATGCAACAACATAAAACCATAAATAAATAGAGATTAAATCAAGAAGTATTCTTGTGGCCTCATCCTTACGGTTCGCCCATCTCATCTTCTCAATTGCCGATGTAGGTTCTGTTTCTGTCACCATCGTCAAATTATACAATTCTTTTCTTTTGAGTTGGAATGTCGGCTTGGGATTCCAATAAAAATAATTGTATGGTGTGAGGATTACCACCAAGTTTGACTGTATAATAGTTTTCCTATCCATCTCTCCCACTATTTCTAAGAACCCCTAAAAATTTACTCTCAATCTGCAATTGAAAAATTAAGAAATCACGACAGAAAGAGCACTTTAAGTGAAAATTCGTATTAGTTTCAAGAAATGATTTTTCGACTTATTTTTTGATCAAACGGTGAGGAATCTCGCCAAACGGTTGAAAACCCACTTCCAAAATGGGTTGATTTACTTTCTATGCAGTTCGTTTCCTAAAAAACTTAACATTTTGGGAGCAATCACTGCTAAAAGGTACCACCACAGATTCGTATCAGTTTCAGGAGGCTATCTTGTGGCTTACTTTATGAGAAAATGATGAAGAATACCACCAAATGGTTGAAAACCCACTTCCAAAATGGGTCGATTTACTTTCTTAGTGGGTCATTTCTTCAAAAACATAATATTTTGGGAGGAATAACTGTTGAAAGGTACGACCACAGATTTAGCTCGTCGAAACCCCGATTTTCCTTATTCTTTGGCTTGTCTGGCTTGCTCCAAGCAACATAGCTCTGATACCATGTCAGTGTTTCATGGAAACCTGCACAAGAGATCTAGCTAAAACAAGTACAAACAAAACTTATCAAGAAAAGGAGAGAGATTCAATATGGAAGAATGATAAAATATATTCACACTACTCCAATGAGCTGATGATTGATACATAGATCATGATCAATATGATACAATGAATGAGTGGAATACACTCATATATAGTGAAAAACATTCCATAATTAAGAAAATAAATCAATCAGTTAGCTTTCCTTAGGAATGCATGCATGCATAATAATGATGGTAAAAATAGAAAGTCTAAAATAGAACTAGTCAGTTAACTCCCACTGAACTAGTGTGTCGAAAATAGAAATTTCTCCAACACCTTGATGGATGGCTTGGAAATGGCACAAGTAGTGCAAGATATGATATGCGTTCCAACATCCTATTGAAGTTTTGGCCAATAAAAATGTTTTTGAAGAACGACCACAATTTTCTCCATGCCAAAATGTCCTTACATCCGACTGTAGTGGTATTCCCAGATCAACTTCACACGCTCGCTTGTAGGAAAACATATATGGACCATATGGAATAATAGTGCGTCCTGAATGTGAAAATCAGTGACAGTTGCACCTGTACCCAAGAGATGATAGGTGGTGGTGAAGTCCGGATCTTGCTGATAAAGTTGGGGCCACTCAGATGCTTCATGTCCACAAGAATGGAGCACAGTGGTGAGTGCAACCATAGGAGGTCGACTAAGGAAGCAAATGACACAATTTGAGATCCATGTATTATACTTTATGTTGATATGGAATTTTTGCAGGTAGGTGGACCACTTTTGATGGAGACCGTTCTATAATTTCCCTTGTGTTTGTATGAACTGCAGAGGCTTGTGATCAGTATGGATGATCATCTCCTTTCCTAGAATATAATGTTTCCATTGATGACATGATTGTACAGTGGAATATATTTTCTTTTCATAGGTGGGGTATTTCCATACAATATCTGAGTGTGTCTCACTATGGTATGCCACCGGATGGACTTGTTGAGTGAGAACTACGCCTACAACCTAGTCAAATGCATCATTCTCAATCTCAAATAGTTGTTGCAGATTGGACAAGGAGAGTACTGGAGATGAGCACAAGTGATGGTTCAGATCATTGAAAGCTCGTTGTTGTTCCTTCCCCCCACAAAATTTTCCCTGCCACCACCCTTGGTCACCTGGCTGAGGGCCCATGCAATATGGGAGAATCCCAAGACAAAATGTTGGTAGAAGTTGGCCAGTCCCAAGAAGCTCCGAAGCTCAATTAGTGTGGTTGGGACTGGTCAGTCACGAATGACTTGGATCTTAGCTGGATCAACATGTACCCCATGATCATCAACAATGTAACATAAGTATTGGACTCCGTTCATGACAAAAGAGCATTTTTTCAGGTTGGCATATAGCTTGTGCTGTTGCAGAGTGCTCAAAACATGTTGAATATGTTGCATGTACTCCTCCCAAGTTTTGTTGAAAATGACAATGTCATCCAAATATACCACCACAAAGGAGTTGATGAAGGGTCATAATACATCATCCATCAACCTCATGAAAGTGGCTAGTGCATTTATTAAGCCAAAGGGAATGACCAACCATTTAAAGAGACCTTCTTTAGATTTGAAGGTCATCTTCCATACATTATTTGGTTTGATGGGAACCTGGTGGTAGCCAGACTTTAGGTCAATTTTGCTGAAGAACTTTGCTCCCTTGAGTTGGTAAAGAAGGTCATCAATCCTAGGAATTGGGTATCGGTTCCTGACTATGATTTTGTTTAAGGCTCTGTAATCAATGCATATTCACCAAGTACCGTCCTTCTTCTGCACCAGTACAATCGGGCTTCGAAAAGGGGATGAGCTAGGTTTGATGTGCCCCTTTTGAATAATCTCTTGTATATGACGCCTGATTTCATCATTTTCCATCAGCGAGTGATGATAGACTGGTCCATTAGGTAGAGGTGCATCGGGGGTCATATCAATTGGATGCTTGACTTGGTAGTGCGTCGGTACCCTGATGGATGAGGAAAATATGTCTTAATATTCTTTCATGATCCCGTCCACTTGTTTCTACTACAAAGAGAGGCTCTATGTAGAGGCCACATATGTGGTAGTGACCTTCTTCTTATTGTGACCACAGATCACAAAGAAGAAGGTCTTCCCGATCTGTGAATTGACCTTATTGTATTTATTAACAGAGATTAAAGAAATAATGGTAGGCGACACTACCTATGGTATCCTGTATAATTGTCTACCCAAAGTAATAATAACACTGTAGGGTCTAGACTCATACACAACATGATGCTTCCAAAAATATGGTTGTCCTAAGAGAACATCAAAAAATTCAAGGGGAGAAATATCACACAATATCTCATCTTTGAAAGGCTTTATGCCATAGGGTAGAAGACACTATTGGCTCACACAAAGATCTCTTCTTTGGAGAAGACAACTGATGGTGTAGGGATGTGGGTATAGTTTCATTGGCAGGTCCAACCGCTTGATGACCTCTACTGAGATTAGGTTCTTCTGACTGCCACTATCGACAATGAAATGAAGTAGAGACCCCTTTACCCACATCTATGAGGGAAAGAGGCGTTCCCCTTCCTCTAGTTCTTCTGGTTCGCTTGGTCGGATTTTGGTGGTACCGATAGTGGCACTGGGTTCAACATCAATAATCTTCTTCCCTCCTTCGGGATTTGATTCAGAATCAAAATAAACCTTCGACTTAGAAGCCTTTAGCTTGACCATGAGTGACTCCTTGGAGCGACATTCTTCATTGTTGTTCCAAGGGATTTTATGGTACTCACACCATTTTCCCGTGTCCTTATTCATCTTCTCATTACCCTTATTTGGTTTCAGCTTGGAATGGTTTTCCTGAGAGAGACCATATCGGCTTGGTCCCTTACTGTGTGGTTTGGGGCCACCTTTTCCTTGCTTCGGATGTGAGGAGTTTGCAGATCCAAACTCTCGCCTCTTCTGCTTAAATTTATGCTCGATCTTGAGAGTGTATCTATAAGTTGTACCCAATGAGGTGATGTCCAGAAAATCCATTTCTATTTGAATGTATCTATGCAAAAAACCATGGTATTTGAGCACCATATGATGCTTAGAGTCTTTGATACCCAGTTTGGTGCGCAAGTTATGGAAAATATTGGTGAAATCCGGTACTATCTGGTCCCTTTCTTGATGTAGGGTTCCATCTAGTATACTGGTCCTTGTAGCTTCCAACAAGGTAGTATTTTTCTTTAATGGCGTCTCAGAAGGAATCCCATGTAGGGGCCACCACATATATTGTAGATTCCTCTATGACCCTTTTCTTAGAGTAAGTATCCCACTAGTCCTTAACATGGGGGATGACCTTGAGGAGTGCAAAAGTAATATTTTCCCTATCAGAAAAATTGTGGACCAAAAAATACCCTTCGAGCAGATTCAACCATTATATACAACATCTGCATCTATCAGTCCTTCAAATAATGGAATATCAAAATTTCCTTGTACCTTGAAGGGGGTTGCATGGCCGCTTAATGAAGATGCTTCTCCTGTGGGCAACTGTCAAAGAATTTGTGCATAGTTGTCCATCACTTCCTGCCTTTGTCGTGCGAGGGATTCCTTGAGCAACATTTTAATAGGATATCCTGCTCCATCATCTTTCTTTTTATCCCCCATGGGTTTTTGTCATGCTCGACGCAACCGATGTTGCAATGAATCACTTGGTTTGACTCCTAACTTCTTGTACCCAGATCTTGTCATGGACATGCACGAAGAAAAACAAATGAAGAGTAGACCACTCTTATACCAATGATCCTGATTTAGGAGAGGAACAAACTAATTACAGACTGAATACAATAAACACAAAGATATGAATAATAAAATATATATCCAGTGAACAATATATTCTATTAAATAAATGAAATAGGCTGAAACTATAAAACTGCAGAACTGAAACACTTGCTCGAATGGTGGTAGCTATCTTTGAGAAGAGATGTGGCTTCTATGTACATCCGTCTGAGAAGAATGATTACAATGAGGTTCCAGAGGCCTTTTTGATTTTACTCATGAATTCCAAAACCCTAGACATCCAAAAACCTAACCCTAGACGGTGAAACACCAAAAGTCATGTGGGCCCCTATGGGTAAGTTGGTACCTCAACTTCCCAAGGTCATAAATTTTGCATACAACCTTAGTTTTAGGCCCGTGATAGCCTGTTGGAAAGGTATTTCAAAGAAATACACATTCCACCATCAAAATCTAACTCAATCTACATTTTGACTGTGGCGAGCCAAAAAAACAATGTTTAGGGCCTCAAAAATGGCCCTGGAAGTACAACAAGATGTGTTGACATGAAAACATACAAAATAAGCCAGTTGGATTAGGAGAGAGGCCACCAATATCCACCTGGAGGATGTGTAGGGCTTTAGAAATCCCCAGAAGTGTAAAACCCACAATTACAAAGAAGTACAGAAGAACGTGCTGAACACAAATGAACAAGAGGAGGCAATTGGAATAGGTGGGTGGCCACCAATATCCACCTGGATCACAAGCCTGTGAGAAGAGTTGTAGCATATACAAATATGCCCATATTTGTAGCCTCCTAAGAAGAGTTGAAGCCTAAAAGAGAGGAAAACCAATTCCTAACTAAAAGGACACAAGATGTACATAAAATTGTCAATAAAATGCAATAACAAGCAAATTTGTGAGATTTTGAAAAAAAACACTCAATTTCTTTGGTATTGATGGTTTAGTTGGAAAGAGAAACAATCAACTCTCTATTTTGCATGAGACTGGAAAACTACTCCAAAACAACCAAAAGAAACTCATAGATGGAGAACTTTTTGGAAAACAATTTGAGGATTCACAAACATGAAAGGAAGAAAAGGGTGGGAATTCCCAAATTGAAGCAACCAAGACAAAGGGAAAACGAAAAACATTTTACTCGAAAAACAAGTAAAAGACACATGGATTCCAACAAGAGCACATTCATTGATAACATTGAAGGATAAAAAAAAATAGGTGATGCTCCACTAGGCTAATTTATTTAAATGGATCATACCTATGCTAATAAAGGTGAAAATAACGTGAATCATACCTACGCTAACACATAAGTGGATATCTGATGGAAGGTGTTGAGTCAGTTGTTGAGATCACCTTTTGAATAAGGATATTGCATGACCTTTTTTGCAACCTTGATTATAAGAGAATTCCTTTTAAAGGTCAAGTATGCAATGGATATGGTCAATCAGAGAGAAAAGGTTCCACAAAACCCCCCAAAGAAGGATGGCAAAGGATTTCAAAAGTTTCAATCAAATCCCACCCCAAAGCTACACAGATATCTAGAAGGTGACTATATATCTTTCTCAAATATCAATTCTCAAATTTGGCTAAAGAAGGAGAGGTTGTTACTAAGTTTTCTTCTTCTCCTCATGTTTCTGTTGAAAATATTTAAAATCATCTCAATTTTGTGAACCCTAATCTCTTAGCCATGGATTTTCTCTCAATTATTTCCCCTGTGAGACCTCTCTTGATGAGAGGGGCATACGGTTCCAATCCCTAATCCCATCGCTAGAATTCACTGTCAATCTTCAAAGAATCCCTCTCCCAAGGCTCTTCCAAAAATTCTTATTCATTTAAGGACTAGATCTAAAACCTATAATCCTGAAAATTGGTAAATCAAAGGCTCCTAGTAGGAAAGAAAATTCCTAAAAGTTATAAGAAGAGAGCCAATCAAACATTTCAAATCATGTAATTTGTTAGTCCCTAGACATACTACCACCTTTTATTCTTGATTTTCAGCCTATTCCATAAAAACTTGTACTGAGCCTATTTGTTTTTGGTTGGTTGCACCTTTTTATACTTTATATCTCTCTTGTTGGTGTGCTTTGCTTTGCTTTAAATTAATTTTCATTTGCTTCTTTTAGGATAGATGGAGATTTCACATGGAAAAGGATATGTCACATTACAATGATTATTTCCTATTGGAAAATCAAGGCATTTATCTATGTACGATATACAAAACAGAGTCACTACTAGAATAACGCTATTCTGGTAGCACATGATAAGTCATTTTTCAAACGTGATTCAAACCTGATGATCATGACAACAATCCCAAAGATCGTGCAAACAGTTACAATTCTTGAGTGTGTGAAAGACTTTAGGGATAACAAAATCCAAAAGAATTTTGTGATACCCAAAATAAAAATTAATTCCTAATAGTATAATTGGTGAGTTGGTCATCCAAAAGATACCATAAATACATAAAACCACCATCCCTAAAACAATTGTTGTCAAAACTGAAGCTGTGTAGCCAAAAACAAATTCCATGACACAAGATACACCTAGGCTCAAAAGAACATTGAAAATTCCTTCCATTGCAGTGAAACTAAGTAAGTCRCACCAAATAACCACAAATAAGGATGATKTTCCCAAATGAAGAAATGAGTCCATGCCTYTGAGAGAACAATCAACCATAATATGAAAAGTAGTAGGAATAACCTTCCCAAGTGCACCAKCCATATGCAAACTYAATTTCAACTATGCATACATCTATAGTATGTATAGTATGCAWACCCAATTTCAATTTTAAATTAAACCCATTTTCAACTATGCATACATMTATAGTATGTAATTTTGTTGCAAAAATTGAGTTGTTGAAATTTGAAATTTTATCCAYATTATTTTACAAGTCACTATAATTTTTCTCATGRAAGAATTTTCCAATGTATTTCATTGTTAGGAGGTTTAACTTGGCATTATGTTTTGTTGTAGACTATGTGGATTTTAACTATAYCYAGTTTTCCTATTTTTTGAATGCCACAAACCARAAATGAATGTATGAACACAAGAAACCCAAAGTTTCCATCCAACTTCCAATGCTTCCAAAAATTCCAAACCTATCCATCATCTATGTATGACTTCACACCAATTCTAGAACTACCCATTAAGAACTCTTTATTTCACACCAATAAGAAGATTTTGGCATGAGAATAATGGACCCATAACCGCCCATTCAAAATAACCACAAAACTATACATAAGTTGTAATATACTTGTGAGCACATTGACCCCCATACTGTCAATTATCTTGGCATTGTCACAGTGAACCAAAACTAAAACTACCCACGATTATAAAGACTCCTAAATTGCTAGGTGCCAACCATCTAGATTTACCATTCCTAAAACTTATATCCATTTCCTTCTTTTCCATTTAATGATTGCAAATTTGACTCCAAAGAAAACATTTGGTAAAAAATTGGTATTTATCTAAAACAATTCTTTTAATGTTGAGCTTTTCCAGTGAATATTTCTGAGAAACGCATTGAAATGTTGCAACAAGCTCCTTTAAAGATCTATCATTTCACATTGGACTATCAAAATCAAATGGTGATTGAAATTGTTGACTAGATGAAGAATCTTTAGGTATGCCATCTTTCACTAAGGAGACTGTTTATTTATCTTTGAATCTCTTATAGTGCTGCCAATTGAAAGGACTACAAATTTTTTTTGGGGGGTTGACCTTGATTTTTAGAAACATTATAGCTTGAAGACTACAATTGTTCCAAAGAAATATTTTCTAAATTTGAACAAATTTGCATGACATGTTATTCTCCTTTCCATTCTTGTGGAATGGTTCTTGTTTGTATGGACTACATTCAATATCACTAGTTACATAGACTCAAGATTCCACTTTAATGCATGACACTCGTAAAATTTCTCTATACATGGTCGTTTCAACATGAGTTTCAACATATGTTTCAGCACAAGTTTCAACACGTGTTTCAGCATGACACATGTAAAATTCCTCTATATGTGGTAGTTTCAACATGAGTTTTAGCACATGTTTCAGCACGAGTTCTACATGAGTTTCAACACATGTTTTAGCACAAGTTTCAGAATAGAAAGAGTAGCTGGAGGAGTAATCAACAATTCAAATTTACAACAAACTGACTAAATAAAATAGACCACTAACACAATCCTTATTCAAATTATTTCCTATTTGAATAATGGAAATATTTTTGGGTGATGTGGATTTCCCAAGCCCAAGGATGCTCCTACATTAGACACCCCTAGTAAGAAAAACATGAGCTCCAAATCATGTGCATATCACTTCTAAAATGAAGAGTTTTGCATATGTGCTAATTTATCTTCAGTCACCCATGATGCATTCTCTATTCCTCAATTCTTCCACTTGATCAAATATTCCATGTACTCCTTCCGTCGAGTCTTCTTACCAATTCCGGTAGCAAGAATTTCTTCAATGTGCTCCTCAGAAATAATTGGTAGATGTTGTTCCCATTTATTGAGGGTACCTCCATCTGCTTTGTTGTCACTAGAGATGAATTTAGGCTGCAATAGAGCCAATCCTTGTGATTTTTCAAGAACATACAAATGATTTTTTGATCATCTCTCATAAGCTTCTGGTTTTGAATAAACAATCCCTTTCAATAACTCAACATCAGAACCAAAGAGGCATGACCTTGTTTGCTAAATCCTTCAAAATCATAAGCATGGGTAGAATACTTGAGGGAAAAATGACTAGGGAGCCAGGTGTCCAGGCATAACAAATATGACTTCCTACTCAATTGAAGAAAAACATTAAACTCACTCAGGCTACATGTAACCTTCATAAATTAAGAAAACATATCTGAGCATGGGTCTTGTTTTGCTCATAGAAAAAAAAAGAAAAATGCAATATCAAATAAATTCTTTTTTAAATTTAGTCATTACAGAGGTTGTATTGAATTGTGACTACTACAACCTAAATGAATTAGTTGACAAGAATAAAAATGTATTAATAAGAACATGTAAACAAAGAATAGGAAACACATAACTTAGCTAAAACGAGATCTGAGAATATCAATGCTTCTGCAAGAATATTTTTATTCAAAAGGATCTAATTACATTCTTATCCCAAAAGGCTCTCAGGAAGCCGACCATTATTACATTCCCAATGATAGTTTTTTATAGCCTCCAGTACAATGAAGACTCTTTTGCGTATCTTTTGAAAAAAATCATAACAAAATCCTAAAAATAAAAACAATCTATGATCTTTTTCCAAGAAATATGGAATGATGGAGTTGTTTCCTCAAAATACTGACACATAGAAGATGAATTCCTTAGATAATGTCTGGAATCAGTTTTGATTGATCAAAATAAAAATTAGAGGAGATCTAGAAAGACCATATTTCGTTGAATGCCCTGCCACCTATAATTGAAACAATCTGATCTGAACTTGAATGTTTATTAAATCTGGGATTTTGATCTACCTGACAGTGTGAGCTTTGATGGTAGCAAAAATTTCAAAAATAGGAAAAGCTAAAACAATCGATGCCTACAACTGTCCCATAAACTAAGAATTATGACTTGTTCATATCCTTTCTGAATGGGTGCTTATTGATTACGATTTGATCCACAATTTTTTCCTTCATATCTGAGGGATGTTGATCCAATTCCTTATGATGCTGATTTTATCTTCTGTCTGGTGCTGGACTGAATGCTAACCTCAATCCATCAATCCTGGAACTGTTTCCTAAATGATACCTCAACATGTGGAATTAGTTGCTTAATTGTTACTTGAAAATCTACTTCAAATCTAGAACTTGTTATCCAATATAAAAACCTAACTCTGCCATCTATATAAAAACCTGGAACTAATATTTGATTCGCTGATTTCATGCCTGGAAATCTAAGATTTGGAGTTGACTTGCCAAATGATCTACCATCAAAATAGTATACAAACTCTCAAACTATAAAGTTCATATGTTTCACATGAATTTTTATGTGCATAAGTTCATCAAGGATAGGGTTTCTTGAATAGAAGGTTGAAATTGGAACTTGGTTCCATCATAGTGATGCAATACATGCCTAAAAGCATCCTCCTCAAATGGTTTGCATAGATTTCTCATTCTAATATGAACATGTGCAGAAAATCTTGATTCACCTTTACATTTTTTATCTTTCCATACTGTTGGATCAATATTAGAACCTCCAAAACAAGCAACTCTTTATATCGTCCTTAATGGTATCTTTATTTGAAAACAAAAATAAAACTCCCAGGAATTTCATTTCTAGGAAACAATTTTGTCGATGGTAGTTTCTTTAATTGCTTATCAAATGTACCATTGTTTCTATTGCGGTAAGGATTAATTGCATTGTATATGTTATTTAAATATCCTCCCCTTAAATCCAATATTGACCTACCTCCAATCAAGGTTCATTTGTTTCAGGTTAAGGGTAAGGGTTTCCAACTCACGTACTTCCAATTTTCCCTTATGAAACATCTATCTTAGCTTCGACATCTGAAACATTAGATAGAAAATGACACAACCCTAGCCAAGTTTTGAAACCTTCAGTATATAGATATGAGGATGAAAAATCCATCACATCATTAACCAACCTATGATTCACATTAAAACTTCCACAAGAAGATCCATTGAATCCACAAATGGTATGAAAGGTGTGATATATTGAGTTCCTGTTTAACATGATGATTTTCTCAAGCTTGTATACAATCTAAACTATAGAGAGGCGCCAAGACTTGCACAAGATATGTAAGTTGTATTCAATGGTTCATCAATTCCCAAACCTTCAGAAAAAAATGCTATAATATTGTGCATGCAGGAACAAAAATAGGGTTATTTGAAAGACTACGTGAAGGCATGTTCCGATATATTCTTCTATTCTTCCTTGGATGCTTGCAAACTTTTGACACCTGTAAGTACCCTTGACACTAGAGCTTGGGCTCATGCACTTAAATAGACACTTAGATGATGGTTGGTGATATGTTTAACGTACTCATTCTTTAAAACATCAATTTGGATGCTCTTATCAACACCTGGTGATATTGGGAACTACCTTGACTCAACTATGGATTCACCTTCCAGAACTCTCTTTTGAACACCTGGAACCCAAACTCGATATTCGAGTGATCTCCATGGTGTCAAGTGCTCTTTGCTTTGGCGTTTTAAGTTTTTGTGTATGGAACTTTATCCCACATGCATTATAACATTGAAATATAATGCATTTATATTCATCGATCTTTCCAGTGTTGATCGACACGTAACGCACAAACCTTTCTCCCTCTTGGACTTTCTCCTTATTGAAGAAAGAGCATGTTCTTGGGATTGACACTTGGTGTTTATATGTAATACCCTAGCGTTATGCTCTGATACCATTTGTAAGCTGATCTCCTCGAACATCTTGTCAGAGGCCTCCTCTGTCAGAGATTGAAGCTTGACTATCAGACTTGTCTCATGCGTTGTCTCCTCTTGCCATCTAGTCTTCTGATTTCTGCTACTCTCGGTAGAACCAATATCGTCAGGTTAACCGCTTTACTCTGTCCGCCTTGTGAACCCCACCACTTGGACTCCACCAAGATTTTTTGGCCTTATGTGAACCTTATAGTTGGCTTTCAGTGAATCTCTGCACCTACAAATGCCCTATAGCAGCCTCCTTGCCTTCGCAGGACTTACTATTAGTGCTCGATAGATGATTTATACCAGACTACCAGTGAACTTTATCTCTGGATGAGTGAACTTCAACAGACAGTACCAAGGAACACTGAGTGAAAATATAGGAAAATAAGAAAAATCACAACGAGTGCATGTTACAAAGACAATAATTTAAACTTCAGAGATGAACACATTATGCAGAAGACTTCTTTATATTAAAATTAGAGCATAATGCCAGGGTATTACAACTTTGTGTAGGATGCACAAAGCAAGAGTAGGATGCTCGTATTCGCTCACACTCACAACTTAATTACAAACTCAAGGAAGGACACAAAGTTTCAGACAGAAGGGAAGCTTAGAGACTCGGACTGACTGACTCACTAATTCTCACTCGAATGCCCGAGAATGAGCTCTCATCCTTCTCTTATACCAATTTGTGAAGGAAGAGTCATCATGAAGAAGGGCCTTGAGAAGATGTTGGGCCCTATGTGTCGACTACTAAATCTTACTTTATGGATTTGGCGGTAGAGATCATGCAAGATCCTCCGACCAAATCATGAACTTTATTTCTTATCGACCAAAAGTAGATAGAACAGTAAGTCTGATGGGGTAGTTGCGCAAGATTCCCTGATCACAGGACAAACAAACATGACATAAAGTAGAGGATCTTGGAAATGTGGGTCAAACTGCACCAAAAGTCGGAGAAGTGCTCCAAGTTCCAAGATGCTCATTATTACAAGAGGACAATAATTGCAAAGTGGATGTTGATTACGGTAACCCACTAAACCTAAATGGCACCACTGTCGGCCATTTAGACATGAATACATGTGATTACACTGTGGAGTTAGTTACGTCAACCCACGAAAACTGGCTGGTGTCGTGAATTAGTCATTTTCAATATGTCCTGAGAATCTTTCGGGATAGTTGAGTGTATCCCAACATTTAGTATATATTTTTCATGCTATAAAAGACTATCCATTCAAGATTTGTATAATAGTTTTTGTTTCAACAACCCATTGGAAATGATTGAGGATAAATAATAATTCTCCATCATTTGGCCCTATTTGGAAAAGATCTTGTACTGATTGTAAAGGAGAAATGGAATTTAGAATTCCTGGGTCAATTGCTCCTTTATTTAAACCAAAGTCCTTCCACCAATCTGCCAACCAAAGAGATGGTCTTCCTGATGTCGCAGTGTTAACATTTCCAAATTTAACTAAAGTGAGGAATTCTTCCTGTTGGATGAAATTCCACCATAATTCTTTATATTCTGTATAGTTGAAGCCAGTTTCTGGAAAAATAATATTGGGATTTCTTTCCGGCCAATGAAATAGTAACCTTGGCCTGTTTAGGCAGAAGTATTGCTAATTGTTTCCTATGTTATCCCTTATATCCCAGACTAAAATAATATCATGGATAGTTCTGTTAGAGAATTTTTTGCTTCAACTGCCTTTGCATTTGTTCTTTGGATTATGGGGGCCAGACCATTTGAGACCCTTCTTCCTCTTACTTCTGGTACCAGATTGGAATATGATAGATGGGTTGTTTGAGACAGGATTTTTGTGCTTCTTAACTCCCAATGGGGTTCCCATTTTGATGCATATGTTTCCCATCTTAATGAATCAGGAATATTAACTAATGTTTCTGTGCCATTTCTGAGCTGCAAAAAGATTATTAAGCAAAGATTCTGAAAGTGTTCTCTGCTTAAGAAGTCTGGTATAGAGTTATCAGTCCCTTTGATATGCTCAATAGTGAAATCAAAATTGCGAAATAAGGCTTGCCATCTAGCAAATTTAGAATCCCTTGGGGACTTTAATTCTTTATTAAGAACTTTGTTCATGGCTGCAACATCTATTCTTAATAATTTTTTTTTATAGATCAAATAAATTTCAAACTTTTGGATGGCGTTTAGGGCAGCTTTAATTTCTTTATCTAGTGCAGAATAGTTTTTCTCTGCATCTTGCCATAGCCTTGAAGCAAAATGAATAATTTCTTCCTTCTTTTTTCCATCCTTATGTCTAACCTGTTTAAGTACGGCTCCCCACCCTATATTGCTTGAATCTGTTTCAACAATTTTGGGGAGATCATCATCAGATATATGGAGGATAGGAAGATTCTTGGTTTTTGTTTTGATATTCTTCACAGCTTGAGTGTGGGCTTCTGTCCATGGGCTTGGATCCTTTTTTAATCTTTCATTTAAAAATTTCTATCTTGGGCACATTTTTTATAAAAATGGATAATATAATTTAAGCTGCCCAAAAATCTCTGTAGCTGTG
>JASDQU010689360.1:39227-55247 GCA_032191745.1 Picea mariana | reverse complement strand
TTTAAAAAGGGAAATGGTTGTTTTAATCTATTTTTGCTAATTTAATTTTAGTTAAAAAGAAAAGAGGGTAAATGGTTGTTTCATCTACACTTGCTAAATTAAATTTTAATTAAAGAAGAAAAATGGTAATTGGTTGTTTTATCTACATTTGCTAAATTTGATTTTTAGTTAAAAAGGAAAAAGAGGGAAACTTAAAAGAAATAGGAAACTTAAGGAAAAAGGGAAACCTAAAAAGGCGGGGAAGGTAAAGAAAAATCTCAATGTCTAACTTAGTAAGAAATCTTTCCATTATAACTTTCTAATTATGAACTCAACAAGGAATTAAGTAAGGCGTAAGTCATTTAAGAAGTGTAAGGGAATTTTGGGACACCTAGGAGCATTTATAGGAATTCTTTTAGGTGGGTGAGGGAAATAAGAATAATTAATTAATTAATAAAATTAATTATCTAGTGCAACTAGGGGGATCAGGCAACATGTGTATGGGGGAGGTTTTTCCTAATTAAAATTAATGAAAAAAGAATTTAATGAGAATTTGGGAAACTAATTACTTAAAAACTCTATAAAAAGTATGGAGGAGGAGGAGTATGGATCTCATCTTTATGTGTAACATTATGCTGCTGAATTTTTGTCTTGACTGATCTTATATTGTGGGAGTTAGGATAACCAACTCAGGTAACGAGTAGTAGCTCGACCTTGTGAGGCGAGATGGGTGCTAGTTGTTCTCTATTATTGTGTGTGTGGCCCCTTTGCGGCTTGGGGGGCTCAAGGGGAAGAAGAGTACCCTAGCATTGATTGGAAGGTACCGATGAGGTCACATCGGTTGACACGAAGGAGCTGGATGGAGCACACGCGTGACAATGTCTCGGAGTTGTCGCATTTGGATACGGTACATATGCGTTTATTTTTGAATAGTAGATTAATATTGTTCCTTCGCTTTCAATACTATACTTCTATTGTGTAATGATTATGTTTTACTTAGCGTTTTATAATCAATTAACTTAAATTCATCCCAACCTTACGCTTGTTGCATTTTGAATTGATTCCCTTGGTGAACCCAACCCTGATTGCTATGACTTTTCTGTGTTGTTTTATTGATTATTATGAAGAAATTTGTGTTTTTCTCTTATTTCTTTAGTCATCAGTCCATTCCTGAGTAGTCAGCCAGGAGCCGAATCGATGATCATCGCTTCGATGTTTAAAGACCTATAGATTCAAATGCCCTGCTTTTCTGTGCATGGATGACGAGTGAAGGATAAATTTCTCCCAGTTGTTTATCCCTTACTTATCTCTGTGTTTCATTGATTCATGGCTGAATAATTTTTTTTTATGTGTTCATGTGAACGAGTACCTCTGCGTTTGATTGCTTTAACTCTAAAAACCTTTGCGTTTCCTTGAAATATTATCCCTGCTTTTCCTTGATTGATTACCTCTGCATTTCCTTGAAGGATCAATTCTGCGTTTTATTTTTGGGGTAAAATCTCAACTTTGAAAGGTAAAACCTCTACATTTATTTTAAGGATGATATCCTTCTTTTGGAAGGGGAAAACCTCCGTGTTTTAATGATTGTCTATGTTTTTTATGTGTCTGCTTTATTACACAATTCCCAGCGTTTTTATGACAATTCCTGGCATTTTTTTATCTTTCGCAACAAAGATATTATCATTCCCATTTCTTTACAACGAAATTAAAATTTCATGATCATTGACTACGATTTACACATCTATGGACTGCAATTTAATTAGTAGTAACAACGTTTTTCTTTAATACTTTTTGATTACGAATTTACCCCTGCGATTTTACCTTGGCGACTCTACCCTGCGATTTCAGCATGATATCCTCACCACTGCAATGTGACCATTGCTATTTTACCACTATGATATTTAACTCTGTGCACCAATGCTAGAAATCGATCTTTTAATAACCATTAATAGCAATCTATGACAATGGATTCAGATTTATCTACGTCTGTGAGTTTAACAGTCATATTAGGATAGCGATTTTATAGAAATTGTACAAAGCAATTTAATACATAACGATTTTATATAGCGTTTTAATACATATCATTTTAATTATGCTATATTATATGATGAAAACAATATCATTATTTTTCTTTGCAATTTAATGAATTAAATGAGAGCCACATCAATGATTTAACTCTGCAATACACATTTGTATTACATGCCAACATTATCATTTAATCACTCTACCTTTTACATGTACATTGACTGTGTTTTAATACTCTGACAATGTTTTTAATACATAGTGTTTTAATATAGTGATTTTATATAGAATTTTATATAGCATTTAATACATATGGGTCAACGATTTTATACAATGTTTTTTGGATAGCATGTTTATTTAATGCGTGACAGACATACATTTCCAGAATTTTAGTGATAGAAATTTAATATACATAGAGATATTATACAGTGAAACTATACATTTAAAGGAAACAAGTTTATACACTGAATGATTGTGAATTTAGATAGAAAGTGTTGATGCAGTGTAACCATGTAGTAGACGCATTTTATGACTGTGCGCCTGCATTTTAAATATACAGTCAACAATTTTTATATACAAGTGAATATAGAAGGTGATTTAATTATATTGGATTACAGAAAGCACTTTTTTATATGTTAGACATCGTTCTATAGTTTATCAATCAATAGACTTGTTATTGTACAACAGTTCTTTAAATATTTATTAAAGCAGTTTCTTCAATTGTTTTATTATAATAGTTTCTTTAATTGTTTATAACCATTTCTTTAATTGTTAATTGTTCATTACAACAGTCTTTAAATGTTTATTAAAGCAATTCTTAATTGTATATTACAAAAATTTCTTTAATCATTAATTACAGTAGTTTCAAAAACGTCAAGTTTCATGTATGTGCAAGTAGATTTTAAAGGGTTATCTTTTTCCACATTATATTTTGTGGGTAAGCACGATTTCTGATACAAGACGTTAGATATCAATTGGAATTATCATAAAGTATATTAGAATATATATTGCGTTTTAAGGGATACAAAATGTTTCTTACATTTGTAGAAGTTGATATGGTTGTATTGTAGTGGTTTCCTTGACATCACTGTGGTTAAGGATCCCTTGTGTCCTTTGCAACTTTAAATTACTGACAACCTTGTTTTTTTTTTTAAGTAAAAAAGGGTATTACCTACTATATTATATTAACAAAAATATAGAGAGATACAACGGTGCCAGAACCACCAAATGTGCCACCATTTTACCAAAAACCAACACAATTTGGTGCGCGTATGTTACTTCTAGGAGAAAAAACAAAATAGTGTTTCACCATCTTTCCTGCCCGGAGGAAACTAGGAAAGATGGCAGTATATCGTCTTGACTCTCAACAACAAAATTGAAAACAAGAAGGGGCCCAACATGGCTGGAAGTGAAAGAAGAAACCAGACTAATAATGACAAGATCAAGTACCCGGTGACCTATCGTCCTCATCTTCCTGCTTCACTACTCTGGCCTGAATGAAAAATGGCTGGGCACACGTTGGGAATTTTCATTTCACTGAGGCATTGGAGTAAGCATCCAGAAGCATATCCAAACGTTGTTCCATTAGGATGGCTCTATGCTCCTGGTCTGCCATTTGTCCTCGAAGTTCAAACACTAGATCTAGGTGTGTCGTGTGGAGGAACGGTGGATGGGCACCATAGCGTGCATGCATTCCTTTTGTGTATGTCTTTCCTGGATTATCCTTCTTTGCTTCTACGTTGGCCTCGTCTTTGTCCATGGCTGCAATGTTTGTATGGTGCACCATTACCGTGCAGGTCCTCTACGATACCACATCCCTGTAAGGCACTTCCTCAACATAGCATGTTGGGAGATCCTCACAGAGACTTCCCCTTGGTTTTTCTTTTTCCTGAGGCTCTTCCGGAGTCTTTTCCATGTATGGTATTTCCTCCACATAAAAGGTTGGGAAATCCTCTTCAAACCTTCCCCTTGAGCTACTTCCAGCTTGAGTTTTAGGTGCAGTTGGAGGATTTTCTTTTTGCTTGAGGCTTGTGGGCTGCCAATTATCTAGTGCTGGTGGGGTTTGAGTGCACTTCTCTGTCATAGACTCAATTGTAGGAGCATGGAGTGCTAGATGTGCAACCCTCACTCTCTGACAAAGAATGGAGTTGGCCAACAAGAATGCTCTTTCCATATGCTATCTCCTCTGGCAGTGAGCAGTGTGGGTGTGCCAAGCTGACCCTCAACGAGGCTTGCCTCGCTCCCTAGGCATCATGGAGGAGGAGTGAGTATCAATCGAACCAGAGCTCAAAAAAAATGGAAGGACGCAAAGAAAAATGCACCAGAGCTCACAGTCGGTGGGGAATTGCAGTACAAGAATGAACCGACTGCGACCATACCTCTTCTCTTTCACATTCTTGTGGGACAACCACACCTAGCCTCACATTAACTCTGCCATACTAAATGCTTGCAGTGTCGTCCCTTTCCTATGAGGGAGAAGTCACTCATTCGGAGGTCGACTGTAATGGCCTGCTCCCATCGTTAATGCTAAATAGATGGGGAGTGACCTGCCACATTTAAACCTGGGCTGGGCACTATGCCAAATGGCCATGTTGCACAACATGTCACCCCATTCGGGGCTACTAACAACCTTGTTAGAGACAGTCAAATTCTCTAGTTTATGCTCAACATACTGAAGGTCATGTATTATTAAAACCTTTATTCCACTTAGAATTATTGAAGCGAGATCGTTTCTTTCTTAGAACACCATTTTTCCACTTATGTGTGATGTTAGGTGATCGCTTCCCTTACTTAGATTTATTGCTTCTAACCTATGATTGATTTTAGACATTACGTGCACCCATTTTCATGTATCACATGCTGTTGGGAGTTGGCTTGTGGATCTTATAATTTGACCTTTGCGCAATTAAAAGAACTGAATGTGGTTACCCGACGTTAAAGTATAACATCATAGATTAGGGTTTTATCATCTATAGATTCATTTTAGGTATGAAAGTTAAGTTTGGACTTCTGGTATGGGGATTTTGTGTCTTGATTTAAAGGCCTAACACTATTTAATCTCACACCTTAGTTACTATTGCACTTGACACATTGTGGCGACACGATTCCTTAAGATGGGATCAATGCATGCAATGATAGAGAAGCACATATGAAACCTGGTTGGGTCGTGCGCTTCCCGTGTAGGGTGAAGTGGTTGTTGTAATTGAATTTTGGTACCTTGTTCTGTAACGTTGTGATTGTTCTCACTCGCCATAAGGATTCTCATCACTGGATGTTGAAGTTGTTGGGTTTGAATTTATTGGAATTTCATGTGTTACATCTAGCTACATGATGTGCTAGTAGATTGGGTCATTACGTTGTTGGTTGCCTGAATTGTGTGCATTGTGTTCATCGTCAGGTTGTGTTATTTAACTGTTGTCGTTGATGCCTTCCTTATTTAAAAAAAAAGTATTCTTTTGTGTTGAGTCACTTGTAGTCATAACGTCGAGGTCGTTACATATGGTATCAAAGCAGTATCAACCTTACGACTGTGGATTTCTAGGCTTTCCACTATAGTAAACCCTTGGGTTTTAACCTAGTGCTAACTAAAACCTTAACGTATCCATGTGGTGATTACGATTAGAGGAAGCCACATAGGTTCACGACGTGGGTCCGTGGAAGGAGGTGCGACACCTCTAGAGGTGCCTGCACCCTTAGAGTCTCACCCCCAATGGGAAGAACAAGTCCTTGGGGTGGATTCGATTGTTGTAAGGGATGATGATGTTCTGAAAAGGTCCTTCCAGATATTTTCAGAGGCCTTGATTCACCATTTTTACTGAGATGAGGCCAGAGTGTCTATACCCTTGTGGGTCCACAATGTGCCCAACTAGTACTGTTAGTATTCGGTGAAAACTTGAGAAGGTCAAATTTCCCGAGTTCTTTGGTGCCTTGGATGACGCACCCACTGATGCATGGTGGGATAATATGGTGATGTGCTTTGCGCTTCATGAATATACTTCCAACATGAAGGTCTGCATGGCGTTCTTCAACTGAAGGGGAGAGATATTCTATGATGGAAGACGCTCCTACCGCATTTGAACATGGCCATCAAGGACATGTCATGGGAACTGTTCCAGGAATGGTTTCAGGAGAGGTATATTTTTGAGGAATTCAATGAGCGTCAACTCAACGAGTTCAACACCTTGCGATAGAGCAGACATATGGTGGTCGAGTATGAGGCCCATTTTTGGAGCTGCTTCAGTATACTCCACACTTGAATTCCAAGAAACTTAAGGTCAATAGGTTCGTGTTTGGCCTTAATGTCAACATTCGTGCAAAGGTTAAGATTCAGATGCCTCAAACTTTGCATGAGGCCCTTCAGAAGGCCCTCATAGAAAAGGAGGATATTATCAACGGGGTTCAGAGCAGGACTCCAGCGAGACCCATGGTGCAGGTGTCATCTGGTGTGCAACAACATTAAACACTAGCTAGAATTTCACCACGATATCATGGCTTCCAGAGAGGATCCAATTTCACTACACCTTGGTGACCAGTACATCATCAATGGACTCCTTACCATTGCTAACCATAACCTTAGTATTATTATAGATCTCGGTACTACCAAGAGTTTCATTTTTGGTGCAGTGCCAAAAAGAATTAAGGTAAAGGAAGTCAAAAAGGGTGATTTTGGCTTTGTAGAAATGGCTTTGGGAGCCAACCAGAAGGTTGGAGGAAAGGTTATGGGTTGTGTCCTTAAATTAGGATATTTTGTCACTAGGGACAACCTGTACATCACGAACATACGATCTTATGACATCGTGATCAGTATGGATTGGTTGGAATCACCTGAGGTGATACTCAACTGTAAGATGAAATGGTTGAGCTTGGTCAATGATGAGGGACATAGATGTGTGATTGTAGGTCAGAACTAGGGATTTTTTGTGAGGTTCTTCTCTTCCTTACAACTACAAAAGAGCATGCACAGCGGATGTAATCTTTATGCAATCCTTGCGTTAAATGAGAAGGGATTAGTGGAAGGTCTAGAACACCTTCCAATGGTAAGTGAGTTTGCAGACATCTTCCCTGAGGATTTACCTAGGATGCCTCTGGAGAGGGAATTGAAATTTACCATAGACCTAAAACCGGGGACTGAATTGATAGCAAGAACGCCTTATTGGATGTCGACTCCGGAGTTACAATAGTTGAAAATGAAACTGAAGGAGTTGTTGGACTTGGGACTTATATGTCCTAGTGTGTCAACATGGGGTGTGCTTGTTATTATCATTTGAAAGAAGGATGGGTCATGGAGACTCTGAATTGACTACCATCAATTGAGCAAGGAAATGATCAAGAATCAATATCCATTTCCAAGGATTGATGAATTGTTTGATCATATGAAAGGCGCGATGGTGTTTTCAAAGATTGACTTGAGATCAGGGTATTACCAGTTACAGATCAGGGAGGATGATGTCCCTAAGACTACCTTTAAGACTAGGTTTGGAAATTACGAGTTTATTGTTTTACCTTTTGGACTGACGAACGCCCTGAGGGTATTTATGAGTTTGATGAATGGGGTGTTCCGTGAATACTTGGACAAGTTTTTCCAAGTATTCATTGCTGATATTTTTATTTACTCTCCGATGATGGAGGAGCATGATGAGCACTTGCGCTTGGTATTACAGTGTCTGCGAGAGAGAAAATGGTGTGAGAAATTCTCTAAATGCTCATTTTATCAATCAAAGATTCACTACTTAGGGCATGTCATTTCCGACGAAGGTATCATCATGGATCCCGCAAAGGTCGAGCCTATTATGGAATGGCCTGCACCAACGAATGTCCCCGAAGTGCATAGCTTCATGGGTTTAGAAGGATACTATCGACGGTTTGTCGAGGGATTTTCAAAGATAGAAAATCCGATTACGGGAATTGTAGAAGAAGAACAAGATGTTTTTTTGGACTGAGAAATGTGCGGAATCATTTTGAAGGCTCAAGGATTTGTTGACAATGGCACCAATATTGAAGGTTTCTGACATGGATGCAGACTTTTTGGTATGCACTAACACATCCAAGGAAGGCTTAGGCGAAGTCTTGATGCAAGATGATCGAGTGATCGCTTACATCTCGAGAAACTTGTGAAGGCATGAGGAGAACTATGCGACACATGATTTGGAGTTGTTATCCATTGTTTATGCCTTGCAATTCTGGAGACACTACCTTATTGGATGGAATTTGAACTAAAAACGGACCACTGTAGACTAAAACACATCTTTACGCAAAGCGACTTGAACGCGTGACAACGTTGTTGGTCAGAATTGCTTAGCGAGTATGATTTTGATATTTCCTACATAAAACAGATAGTGAACTGAGTGGCAGATGCATTGAGTTAGAGACCACACATCTTATCAGTGATTGCCTCTTTAGACGAATCTACGTGAATAGATTCTAACTTTACAGCATGAGGATGACTGGTACAAAGAGGTCAAGGGTTTTATCGAACAAAACACAATGATGGTACCAAGATTTTAAGGATTTACGTTGGACGACGATAGATTATTGAGATTTAAAAGTTGAATTTACGTACTACCCAATGAAAATTTGAGAAGACTGATCCTAAACGAGGCTCACAGAGCAGTATACATGGCTCATCCTAGAGTCACGAAGATGAGGGCAGACCTTAAACCCTTATTCCTCTAGAAAGGAATTAAGGAAGACATAGTCAACTACGTGGCAAGATGTCTAGAATGTCAATAGGTGAAGGTTGAACATAGACATCCAACAGGATTACTACAACCACACGCTATTCCAGAATCGAAATGGGAGTTCATTTCAATGGATTTCATTACTGGATTTCCACTGAAAGAAAGGAGGCATGAATCGATTTTTGTGGTAGTTGACACTCTGACGAAGAGTGCTCATTTTATTCCTGTACATACGACGTATCAGGTACCTGACATAGCTAAAGTTTTCATTAGTGAGATCGTGAGACTGCATGGCATGGCTAAGAGGATTATATCCGATCGAGGATCAATGGTGACTAGATGATTTTGGAATAATTTCCAAGAGGCATTGGGAACCCAACTTAACTTTAGTACTGCGTATCACCCAGAGATAGATGGGTAGATCAAATGAACAAACCAAATCCTAAAGGACATGTTGCATATGTACATTATGGACCAACAAAATCATTGGGAAGAGTTCTTTCCACTGGTAGAATTTGCGTATAATGACAGTTATGAAAGCACCATTAAGATGGTGCCTTTTGAGTTTCTTTACGGGAGACCGTGTCAGACACCTTGAGTTGGGATCGACTTGATGATAGGGTCCTGGTGGGACTGAAAGTGATCCAAGAAATGGAAGATCAATTGCAAACTATAAAACAAAGGATAAATGAAGCGCAGGATTGACAAAAGAGTTATGTCGATGCACATCGTGTCGACCATAGTTACGATGTGGCGATCAAGTATTCTTGTGGGTGAAATCGCATAAGAGTTCTATCAAGTTTGGAAAGGGTGCTAATATATCTCCTAGGTTCATGGGATCCTGCGAGATTGTGGAAAGGAGAAGGACCGTGGCCTATTTGACTACCCTTGCCTGATTTTTTGAGGCAGACACACGATGTCTTTCACGTCTCTGTTTTGAGACATTATGTTAGTGATCCTACTCATGTTGTTGACATGAGTTCCTTGCAAGATCGGATGAGGGTTCGCTCATGGCAGAGCCGATCCACATCCTAGACCATCACATTCGACAATGCTACGACGTTGAACCATAGATCAGGTCAAGTTCCAATGGGACAACTATAGTCTACACTAGCCGACCCGGGAGGACGCATATGATATGCGTAAGTAGTTTCCATTTTTGTTTGATGGGTAGACTTATGATACTGTGATACACTTTATTTCGACACTTATATACTGTGAAAATTCGAGATGAAGTTTAGAACAAGAGGGGGTGTATGTAACATCCCTCTCTTACACACACTGAGCGGAATTATTCTTTGAGGATAATTGCTTGCAAGTGATCCAAATTATTATACTATTGGTTGTTTGATTACGATTATGAGGCATCATGTATATGATGATATGTTATTTTGTTTTATTGACATAGAAATGTGATATTGATTGGGTTCTCCTGAGTGAGCAGGACTTTTGACCTTGAGGATGCAGAGGCATCGAGGAAATCCCTTGGACTCTGGATCGAGTTAGGGAGTGGACTGTTGGGTTGAATGTTGTTGATGTGACATATGTACATATGATTAGATGTTATGATGATTGATTATTATTGCTGACATGATTTGTTAATGGTTGCAAGCTAATGATAGCTTGCTGACCCGACTCACATGTGGAGTAGAGGGGTCATGCAAGACAACCAAAGACTTGAGGGAGAGGTGTGGACAACAGCCCTACCACAACCTACTATCACTCCCACCATGGCTCAAACTATAGGTTAACGATTACCTAGTTCGAGAAGACCCATGATGCCGCGAAGCCAGATTGTGACAGTCATTCACGGTGATTCTAAGGGGCGCGCAATAAGGCAGAGTCATTATTACTTAGAGGCCCTTAGTCTCCCACAAGATCACCTGGTGGAGTATTGAATCTAGGGGTTTTTGATGTCTACCAAGTCAGTCAAGAGGCGAGTGGAACCCTTGGAGCACGTAGTGTGTCTTGAAGGGAACGTCGCGGAAGGAAAATGAAAAGAGGCGAGTGGCACCCTTGGAGCACGTAGTGCGTCCTGAAGGGAACATCACGCAAGGAAACCAGAAAGAGGTGAGTGGCACCCTTGGAGCAACTAGTGCGTCCTGAAGGGAACGTCGCAATTTTAACTGGTAAGCGAATAAACCTAATCGGCCCTAAAATGAATGATGTGATAAGAGATAATTAAAGACAAATTTTCCCTAATGAAAATGTTGCCCATTCTAGAGAAATTAAAACCTATGTCTAATTAGAACATGTGGTCAAAAATTAATAATAAATAAACATGTAACAAGAAGGGGGTAAGAAATTCAAATTAATTTATTTAAGTCAAATTATCATGAAGAATTAAAATTTTAAAAAGGGAAATGGTTGTTTTTATCTATTTTTGCTAATTTAATTTTAGTTAAAAGAAAAGAGGTTAAATGGTTGTTTCATCTACACTTGCTAAATTAAATTTTAATTAAAGAAGAAAAAGGGTAATTGGTTGTTTTATCTACACTTGCTAAATTTGATTTCTAGTTAAAAAGGAAAAAGAGGGAAACTTAAAAGAAATAGGAAACTTAAGGAAAAAGGGGAAACCTAAAAAGGGGGGACGAAGGTAAAGAAAAAGTTGAATGTCTAACCTAGTAAGGAATATTGCAATTGGAACTTTCTAATTATGATCTCAACAAGGAATTAAGTAATTCATAAGTCATTTAAGAAGTGTAAGGGAATTTTGGGACACCTAGGAGTGTTTATAGGAATGCTTTTAGGTGGGTGAGGGAAATAGGAATAATTAACTAATTAGTAAAATTATTTTTCTAGTTCAACTAGGGGGATCGAGCGACATGTGTACGAGGGAGGTTTCTTCTGATTAAATCAATGGAATTTTTTTTTAATGAGAATTTGGGAAACTAATTACTTAAAAACTCTATAAAAAGGATGGAGGAGGAGGAGTATGGATATGATATTTTATGCGTAATGTTACGTTGTTAGATTTTTGTCTCTACTAAACTTATCTTGTGGGAGTTGGGATACCCAACTCAAGTAACGAGTGGTAGCTCAACCTTGTGAGATGAGATGGGTGCTAGTTGTTCTTTGGTATAGTGTGTGTGGCTTCTTTGTGGCTTGGGGGGCTTAGGGGGAAGAAGAGTACCCCTAGCATTGGTTGGGAGGTACCGGTGAGGTCACATCGGTCGGAAAGCAGAAGTTGGATGGAGAACGCACGGGACAGGAACTACAGAGCATTTGCGTTTGGCTAAGGTACACCGGTTCAAATTGTTACTTGCAATGAAATTAAATTTACACATGTTATTTCTCTATGATCGGTTTAAGATTCCATTGCCATGTGATGTATTGCACTTGCTTTCTTACGGTATTGTAATCCACTTGCTTATTGTTTTCTGAATGGATTTCCTTGGCAAACCCAACTTATGATTTCATTAACTTATCTCTATGGGTTTTATTGATTTTTATGAAGAGATTGTACTTTATCTTCAACCCTTATCCCTAGGTCATCATTCCATGTCTGAGAAGTCGGCCAGTAGATGAATCGATGGTCGTCACTTTGGTGTTTAAATACCTATAGAGTCTAATGCCCTGCTTTTCTATGCATGGATGATGAGTGAACGATAATTTTTCCCAACTACCTATCCCTTACTTATCTCTGCGTTGTTTTATTCATGGCTAAATGATTAGTCCTTGTGACTTCTTGTGAATGAGTACCTCTGTGTTTGATTACCTCTTCATTTCCTTGAAAGTTTAACTCTACATTCTTGAATTTTTACCTATGCATATCCTTGAATGATCAGCTCTACATTTTGGATTGATTAAACTCCAAAAGGATTTTCATTTTAATGATGTGTCTACGTGTTACTTAATTCCCTGCATTTTATGATATTTCCCCACTGCTTTTGATAGTTTCCAACATAGATATGATGAATCTCATTTATTTTACAACAATTTTATACATATTGTGTGGCTTCTAAATCAATATTTAATGACAATGAAATTCACTGTGATACCTATGTTTTTACCAACCAGTATTCATTGAGATGTGCCGATGTTTTTACTAGCGAATTACATTGTGATTTACTGGCGAATTATTTAATCTTGGTGTGTGTAATTGTATGCCTGCATTTTTGGATGATAAGTCTGCATTTTTCTTCCATAATAAGGCAACTAGTTGATATAAATGTCCGCACATTCTTATGTCTGCGTTTCTTTTTTTAAACACAATGTTATCTTGTGTGAATGGACAACGATTCAATCCTTTATTAGACAACATGTATATTCATTGATTGACAGTGAGATTTTAGAGTTGAATGGATGCAAGTTATTCCTTGATTGACAGTGAAATTTTACAGTTAAATGACAATGAGTTTAATAGTTGAACTACCGTGAATTTTACTTTTGAATGAATGCGATTGAATCTTTATTACACAACGCTTTTTACTGCTACGTCTAACAGATTCAAATGTGGAATACACCACTATTTTTACAGTTACATCTAATGAATTTAGTCTGGAATAAACAATGATTTATTGTGATGTCTGAAGGTTTTAGTCACGGATGACACATCAAATATTTTACTGGTATATTCTTACATGTATAGACAACGATTTATCTCTACCTGTATAGATTTATAGACAATGACTTAACTCTACATGTATAGATTCATAGTCATCGATTTAACTCTACAGGTATAGGTTCTAAATACATTTGAATATCTAACTCTCTTAATAATGTAATTTAAGTCTTTGGGAGTTGGGCCCACTTGATTCTCGGTAGGTTTTTCTTTTATCTCTTACCTCTCGCTTCTTTGGGGTTTAAATAAGTTTATCTGTATATTTTACTCCTTGATTATGAACTAGATTTAATGTCTCATTGTTATTGTGATAAATACCATTGTGGCTGTGGATTCCACCAGTCTCTCTACTTCCTTGAGACATCTACCCCATATATCAAAGTAACCTCTGAATTAATATTTTTGTACTATGCCAGTGTTGATTTGAGAGAAAATTTTGTTGATACTAGGTATTGGATCATATTGCATATGCTTTGGTTGAATTAAGATTTGATTACCTCCCTAACTGTCTTTATTCTCTAACATGTCTAGTTGTGGATCATTATGACAATGACATGAGTGAATTTAATTGCAATATTTTTCATAGCCACTCGTCCCAAGTGGGCTATAATATGGGACTTTCCTACATAATTAATAAGGAAGAAAGTCGCCATCGTCCAATGAATGATCAACACGCAAGTTTTCAATGGAAGGTCTTTAATCGGTGCCTAGGATAGCATGACCTTTATCCTTGATTAAGTTTGAGACATGACTTTTTTATTCTTGTCGAAGGATCAAGGCAAGTTGCAGGATAGGCAAGGCTATTATGGTTGTAGATGTTGTAATGTTTTAAATTCCAAGGTTGGTAGGGAGCACAATTAGGTTAGATCATTTTAATAAGATTAAATGTTAACTTATTCATTTAAGATGTTTCGCTCCTTTAATGTTTTTAAGGAATGAATTCTAAAACTAGAAGGTAAGGAATATTTTAGTCCATGTTTTATATTGATAGGGAAGGGTAACATGTATTTGTTATTGATTACATAAACTGTTGAATGGAAGGACATCACATGCGTGTGGGTTAAACTATGTTTTATGCTTTAGGATGAATCTTAATGGTGGATGGTCATAATTGTTACACCTCGTAAGATTGCCTTGTAGGAACAAGAATTCCTCAGTTAGTTGCGCTAATCGAATTTTGATTGTTGGCACCTTGCGTCTTGTTGATTTGTGGATTAGGTGTGTGGGTATAGTCTCCATGTATTTCTGTCATTTAATTTGGTCTCCTAGCGCATTGGATATTTATTGGAGTGTGTCTAGATATGTTATGTTGTGCCATGGTTACTGTCACGCCTATCGCCTTGCGATGACATGATTTCTAATGAGGGAATCATTGTGCACCCTGGTAGATAGAGGTGAATGATAACCTAGCTAGAGACTATGCTTCCCGAGGTGGGCATTGTCGTTGTAAATTTTGTGGTATTGAGTTTGTAATGCCTTAAGGCATTGGATTTTGCATGACGTAGAGGTTTCTAGTTCCTGGTCGTCATAGCCACTGTGTCGGGTTGTTGATTTTGTCCTTTATCTTGTAGGTGTTGTCTTTCTTTGGTCAGGCGGGTAGTCATTTTTATCTATCTTGTGTCACATGTTCGTCCGGTTGCATGATGTGCTAGTGTTCTAGGTCGTTGGTTGTTTGTTGACTCAATGCGTAATTGTGTTCATCATCAAGTTGTGTTCATTACTTGTTGTTGCTGATTTTACTTCCTTCTTAATATATATATATATATTCCTACTTGTGTCTCTTGTAGTCATAACAAAAGGAGGTTGTTACAATCATTTGCATCTATTTGCAATTGAAATTTTCTATGTTTGTACAATGTTTTTCATGACGTTCCCATCGTTTTTGCCATGTGTCGTGTCAAACGATCTTTTGTATTGCTAGATGAAACAACTATTGTTTGTATCGCTCTACGTGCAACAGTGACATCTTTTTTTCAAGATTTTCAAAAAGCTTTTAATACACTAGTTATATTGTCAAAGACATTTTGTCTCACCTTTATATATTTTTTCAACTTTTGAATACCCAATAATGATGTAGCTTCTTTTAACTTTCTTGACTTTATTAGACAGAGTAAAATTTGAGCTTGTACTGTTACTGATTCATCTTTGAAAAAAGTATTATACATATTCTTAATCCGATATCTTATATAATGCTTAGATTTTTTCTTCCCAAATTTGTGAGTATCAACATTTTTTAATATTTCATCATCAATGTTGATAGATTATCCTGCATATTTCAATTTAAAGTTTATATTAAAAAACAAAACCCGAACATAAATTCACTAAACTATATACAAATGTTCGTCTTGTATTATCTAAATTTATGTACATACCTATAGGTGATTCATCTTTTGCTTCAATTTTGGTTTCAAGGTCTTCTGCTTCAATTTCAGTTTCAACGTCTTCATCGACATTATGAGACAAATCTATTTATGTTTTTTGAAAAACATAAAATTGTAATTACAATCAATTATATTAAGCAATATTTTAAATTTGAATTCTATACTTTTAATATGGACAATATGTGCATGCATACCTCGTTGGACTTATTCTTGTTGAAAATATCTATTTACATTATCATTGTTTCTTTCTTCAATATTTGCATGCTCTCGTTTATTTCTCCAATAATGCTCTTTCCTTTGTTCGTTATGGTGAGTTTCATCTCGAGTGCGATCAAATTTTCTCTTGCGCAAAATTTTGTTTCCCATGACTTTTATAGTTATCTGTAAAAGATATGTT
>JASDQU010689360.1:17999-38620 GCA_032191745.1 Picea mariana | reverse complement strand
TATTCCTACTTGTGTCGCTTGTAGTCATAACAAAAGGAGGTTGTTACAATCATTTGCATCTATTTGCAATTGAAATTTTCTATGTTTGTATAATGTTTTTCATGATGTTCCCATTGTTTTTTCCATGTGTCGTGTCAAATGATCTTTTGTATTGCTAGATGAAACAATTGTTGTTTGTATCGCTCTATGTGCAACACTGACATCTTTTTTTCAAGATTTTCCAAAAGCTTTTAATACACTAGTTATATTGTCAAAGACATTCTGTTTCACCTTTGTATATTTTTTCAACTTTTGAATACCTAATAATGATGTAGCTTCTTTTAACTTTCTCGACTTTATTAGACAGAGTAAAAGTTGAGCTTGTACTGTTACTGATTCATCTTTGAAAAAAGTATTATACATATTCTTAATCCGATATATTATATAATGCTTAGATTTTTTCTTCCCAAATTTGTCAGTATCAACATTTTCTAATATTTCATCATCAATGTTGATAGATTATCTTGCATATTTCAATTTAAAGTTTATATTAAAAAACAAAACCCGAACATAAATTCACTAAACTATATACAAATGTTCGTCTTGTATTATCTAAATTTATATACATACCTATAGGTGATTCGTCTTTTGCTTCAATTTTGGTTTCAACGTCTTCTGCTTCAATTTCAGTTTCAACGTCTTCATCGACATTATGAGACAAATCTATTTATGTTTTTTGAAAAACATAAAATCGTAATTACAATCAATTATATTAAGCGATATTTTAAATTTGAATTCTATGCTTTTAATATAGACAATATGTGCATGCATACCTCGTTGGACTTATTCTTGTTGAAAATCTCTATTTACATTATCATTGTTTCTTTCTTCAATATTTGCATGCTCTCGTTTATTTCTCCAATAATGCTCTTTCCTTTGTTCGTTATGGTGAGTTTCATCTCGAGTGCGATCAAATTTTCTCTTGCGCAAAATTTTGTTTCCCATGACTTTTATAGTTATCTGTAAAAGATATGTTCAACAAAGACTTTACCTTGAAAAAATTCTCAACATTAATCTTTCAACATATAAATTGTTATTCCAATAAAAACTTGAACAAACATCAATTACCTTATTCAACAAAAGCTAAAAAGATGATTCGAAACTTTGTTTAGGTGCTCTAGAAAACCATCAAACAAGCGATGAATTGTGTTAAATGTGTTCAGCCAAAAGTGTATTTATACAATTTGGTGAAAAATGAAATGACACAATGTGTCTTTTCATTTTTTCGGCCGACAGAATTCACTCAACCAACTTTCAGCCGAAACAAGGTTTTTTCGGCTGAAAACCTTGGAAACCTTTTAGTTTTGCGGATTCCGTTAGAATTTAGTTTTTCGGCCGAAAGAATATTGTTTCAGCTGAAAGATTCTTTCGGTCAAAAACTAGAAATTGGGATTGTATCCAGAAACTAGAGAATTCCCCCAAGCTTACCTGAACTTTGGAAGTTGCAGAATCTTCCAAATACTCAAAATTTGGTTTCGAAAATGAGACCAACATTTGCAAAATTGAATCTACTTGCAATTCCTATGATTTCTTTTCATTTTCATTATTATTATCTAATTTTATTTAATTTTTTAAAAATATCAGTGCATAATATTTGTAGCAAACATTATGATTAAGTGAAATGAAATATCCGTATCTCTAAAAATACAAAGTGAAAAATTTAGAAAAAATTATATTCATAATCCTTAAACTGTTCTTTTCAAAAGGGTATTTTTAGATTTTACTTTTAAGTAAAAATTAAGATAGATACAAGGTGGAGGAAAACATGTGTTTAAAATATGAAACGTTTTTATCTTGGTCAACTTCAAAAAATTCTAGAAATTATAATATTCATCCGTTAGATTCAAAATTATAGTCATAATAAAACATAGTCTCTCTAGATTGTTGCAGTATATTTCGTCTGTTAAAAAAAAAGTTTAAAAATAGATACATTGTTGGGGGAAAAAATAACTCATTATCATTCCTTTCATGTTTAAGGAACATACTATTAAACAATTGACAAATTGACATATCAAATATTAATAAAAAAAATTTGAAAAATAGTCATTAGAAAGCTAACAAAATTATTTACAAGTTTTGTTTTTACTGTAAAGTGAAATTATAAATTAAAAAAATACTTTTGTATGCCGGAAGTTGAAGAACTTGTGAAATTATAGTTTTTTTTCTCATAAAAGAAGCAAAATAGACACCCATCTTCATGATTTTACCCCCTACTATACATCCATTTACACATCCTCCTACCATACATCCATTGTCACCTATCCCAATAAACAATACATTTAATTTATTCATGAACCTTGTTCAATTGATCCTGTATTAGTTGTTAATGGACTGTCTAGAAAAAACGCTTCTCCTATATTCAAGTAACATAACCACCCTGCATCACTTTGGAATTTTCATTCACTTCTCCAGGTGAATGCAATTGCAATTGTTTTTGAATACTATAGTTATAATTTGTGACCATATACTCTGACAATGATTATGACACCATTGTGATACCCTTCTTGAGTTATCTGACACACCCAGATCAACAAACCCTAAATGATTTGCTCAATGCTCTGATTTGGATCAGTTCCACTACCTAGGTACCTCTAAAATTTTCCCTCTTGGGTTGATTCAAAAAATTATGATACCAATTACTTAATAATACAACAATAAATAAATGCAATACCAACACATGCGTTCATCAATATTCTTTCTGACTATAAACTGTAATATTAACATGCCATGCACAATAATAACCAACAAGCAAGCATGGTATAAACACATCATATCCCATAGATGATAATAATAATATAAAACAAAAATAAATATACAAGAAGAGATAACCATGACAGAGAGAAATTATCTTTATCAAAACCAATCATCAACTAACTATAGACCAAGGGCGTTCCAACTAACTTTAGACACTATTGTTTCAAGTCTCAATAGCGGGTCACCCTTGATCCAGGGCTATGAATCCACACGGACAGGTTTCAGGATATCACTCAACTTCTAAACTAGTCAACATTCAAGATATCACAATTTTCTCACACACAAAAAATCCAATTTATTGGCTCTATCTTTCCCCTCATTCTACACCACCCAAAGAAAGTGAACCCCCTTCACTAACATGCAGTCCCTCGAGCTTCCCACATATTTCTAGGGCTCTAGTTCTCTGATCAGGAAATATCAATTCTAGAAACTCTCAGTATTCATAGTCGTGGAAAACTCTCTTCACTGCCATTATTATCATTCCCATAGGCACACATTCCCTCTATCGTGGAATCATAGCCCCCTATAAATATTTTCCTTTTCTATATGGAAAATAGCGATGCATTTTATTATTAATAATTATCAATGTATTACATTTCCTAGACACTCCAACCTCTTTCCATTGTTTAGGAACTCTGGCCTTTCATCAAATAAAAAAAATACATTAATAATTATGGGGACTAAAAACCAAGGTATTACATTCCCCTCCCCCTTAGTTTGACACTGTCCTCAGTGCATATACAAAACATAATTCAAAATTTCAAAATTATTCAAAACTTCGTGGGTACTCAGGACCGTAGCATATTTATGCTTCGAAGTAGAATCTTTATGACCGTAGAATATTCATGCTTCCAAATAGCATATTCAAGACCATAGCATGTCCACTAAAAGTTTACCAATTCTATGACTCAATTCGAGAGCACTTTGACTTTTCTGTCCAATATGCACACTGGCTTGACCTGAAAGTCTCCCTCTGGATCCACCTGAATCAAATGCAAATCAATAACATGGTTAAGATCACATGCATATTTTTTCAACAAAGAGACATGAAATACATATATACATTCATGGAAGCAAGCAATGAAAGCATGTATGCAACTAGCCTTATTCTGTCGAATACCTCAAATAGACCACCAAATCTGGTTGCTAGCATTGTACAACTGCCCAACTTTAGTGATCTCTTCTTGGGGTTCACTTTCAAAGTACATGTTCTCCCACTTTAAATTATCTAGTTGTCATGTTCTTATCTACATACTTTTTCTACTTATCTTGTGTTGCCTTCAAATTCAACTTAATTCTAACCATTTGGTCTTCCACATCCTTGAGCATTTCTGGCCCAAGTACCACTCTATCTGTTGGTTTGTCCCAAATCACTAAAGTATTTCATTTTCTACCATACAAAGCTTCAAATGGGCTCATATTCAAGGGATATTGATACCCATTATTATAGGTAAACACAACCAAATGTAAGTAATCTTCCCACTTAGATGGATTATCCATCACATACATTCTTAACATGTCTTCGATTACTTGGTTGACTCTCTCTATCTTCCCATATGAATGTGGGTGGTATGTTGTACTAAATTTCATATTTGTGCCAAATCCCTTAAACAATCCCCTCCATAAATTTGGATTGAACTTTCTATCTCTATCAGAAACAATTGTATTAGGTATGCCATGCAACCTGGAAATCTCCCTCATGTAAATTTCTACAATATTAATTATTGTATGAGTCATTTTTACAGGGACAAAATGAGTAGTCTTTGTCAATTAATCCACAAATACCATTATTAAATCATGTTTCCTTGGAAAATTAGTTATAAATTCAATGGTTACCACTTCCCATTTCTTCTTCGGAATTGGTAATAGTTTTAGCAAACTCATTGGGTGTCTATGGTCAACTTTAACTCTCTGACATTCCATGCATCTAGAAATAAAATCAACAACATCCTTCTTCATCCCAAGCCAAAATAATTGGCTTCTTACTATTCCAATTGTTTTGTGGTAACTGGGATGTCGAGCATACATAACATTATGCATTTCCTTTAATACCAAATTCCTAAGTTCTGTGGAACTAGAAACATAAATTCTATTTTTGTGCATAAGAAATCCATCCTCTTTAATCTCATACCCTTTGAATTTTTGTTTTACATTATCTTGTTGTAAACTCTCTTTTACATGTAGGTAATGTTGGTCTGTAACAACACCATTTAAAATTATTCTTTTTAAATCTGATCGATGCATACTAATGTGTAAGACCCATGTTTCTGATAGTTTGTAAATATAATTATCTTCATGACCAAAACTATAGGCAATCTTATTACATGATTTGAAAGAGAATGGACCTTTGATAAATTATGTAATGTAAATATTGGTTATTAATGCAATAAGGAGATGTTGAACTAATGTTGAAGGGATGGCCTTTATAAGATACAATTTCATGAGAGGAATGGTGCAAGAGGGAAGCTATTACTAGTTTACATGACCTTGGTAGGCAGTAACCTATCAATTCAAAACAATACAGACCCTGAACTCTCCTCATCCCAATAAATTTGATTACTAGTCAGGCTCGTAGTTGGGTAGTCTCCTTTAAGAATCAATGAAGGATGGGAAGAAGTACCCATTGGGAATATTTTTACATGACCCATGAGGTATTGGGGAAGAAAACACAAAAGTAATGGATGGAGAGAAGAGGAGACACAAGGTTGTGGAAAATTTGGATCATTGGAGTGAAGAGAAGGAGAACTCTTTGGTGCAAGGAAAAGGGAAACAAAAGTGTAGAAGTAATATATCATCCGTGTAAAACTTGCTAAAAATATAGTTATTCTCTTGTGGAATTGTATCCTAGCTTAGGGGTGGCTAGCTATAGTAATGCATATAAAAATCTTGCATATGGTTGGGTGGATAGGAGAACACCCTTTAGTAGTCGCCGACATTTTCCAAAAAATTGTAGAAAAGTAACTTTATATAAATTCTTTGTTTTGAAAGGAAAATACATAGGATTGCATGGTCTATATGGTAGCCTCTACCTTTAGAAAATAGCTTCCAGTATTTTATTTGTAGAAATCTTGGGCGATGAATGTGCATATTAGTTTGAGTATGTAAATAACTCAAATATTTTTTATATAATAAATTGAAATACTACCCAACATCCATGCTTATTGTAAGTGTTGTTGTGGCTATATATATATATATATATATATATATATATATATATCTGTGTTTGTGTGTGCACCTGTGTGTTGCCACATTTGAATCCCTGCAACAAAGGACTCCTTGTGGGATAAGAAAAAATAGAGGCACCCTGGTAGGAAATGGAATTCCTTGGAACTAGGAGAGAGTTCTAATAAACTCATAAGTATTGAAAATGACTGGAGAAAACCCTCGTGAAAATTCATCTAATCCGTGGACTAGACTATGAAGCCTAAGAAAAACCCTTGTTTTTCCTTAGAGGAATCATGACCATCGATTTGGCATGGCAGTTAGATATGGACCCTTTATCGATGAAGGGAAAATATTAAATCTCAACCATTGATCTGGTGATATAATAGATCCCCACCGTCCATCAATGGGTTCCATTCGGAGTAAGTCACGGAGATGGGATTCGATGAGGAGACTCCGAGGGGAGATCCAGACCATTAATTAGAGCAAGGGTGATATTTAATCTTGACCATGAACTTAATATTCCTGGTGGAAGATGCCACATCATATGGCATGATTATTAAGAGGCCACATGTATTCCACGTGGCGGCAAGGTAGCCTTGAGCCAATGGATGCCCAAGGACTTCAGGAGACCATAACTTTCGATCCAAAACTTGGTTTGGGGCATGATGAAAATCATTGGAAATCTCTGGATGAGAAGAAGACAATGGTGCCCTTAAGAAGAGGCATTGAGATGATTGAGAAAAAGTAAAATTTTAATACTCCATCCATTAAAATGGTACTTATGGGGTTGGGTGTGTTCTAGAGTGGGATCATAGAGAGGTTACAACACTTGGCCTGCTTGGGTGGATGAAAGTGTCAGATAAAATTTCTTATTTTTTTTTTTTAAGGGGGAGGGAACCCTACCCTACCCTATTCATAATTGTCTATTAAAACATGTAATCGGTGGCCTGGAATTCCTCTTGGATTATGCCAAATTCCTCAAAAAATAAGTTCTAGCCTACATGCAGACCAATATTCCCAATACTATAGGAAGAGTGCTAATCTCTTTCCTATAAAACCAAGGCCTATGACCAAGCATTTATTCCTTTGAGCTCTTTACCACTTTTTACCAAGTGATATTTCTCCGCAATATAGTGAGAGGTCAAGAGGTAGCACTAAAACCACCCTCAAGAGTGTCGTTGTGGATTTAGTGACCACCACATGTCCCTTAGTGGGTTTTTTGATACCACCAATGCAGGTTAACTCTATGTTAACTCTCGTGTAACCCAAGTGTGTACCTTTGATCTGAATTGTTGATTCTTGCATGTGATCCACGATTATTTCCATGATGCACAATGATGTGGATCGTTGATCTGATCATGATAAAAAATCATAATTATACCTTATCTCGCTGGTGATTTGATCATGAATGCCATGATCCAACGATGGATCTTGAACAATCTTTTAATATGACGGTCCCTGAGTCACTATTTTACCTATCATATGGAATTCAATGAATTCTTCACTTGGTAAACAAATAACATTCAAATATCAAGACTGATGATGCTTCTGCCTCACTATCCATGAGAGCTTATTTAAAATTTATTTCTGAAAAGAGAGATGATACATTATGGTGTTTTTACATGTTTAAATATGAATTGTATGTTGTGGTTAAATGATAAAGAATAAATTTTAATTCATCTTATACAATTTTATTTTATATGATTTTCATGATCTAATGGATAAGTAACTAACATAAAATGTTGATTATTAGCACTTAACCAGTCAATAGATTTTGAGGAAAATCTATAAGTGTAAAGGATGGTGACCTATTGTGAAATAGGAGAAGGATCCCATAACAAAGAATAAGATTATGATGAAAGGAGAGTGGTAGAAACCCCTCCATACTTGGTTGAAATCAAAAGAAGTCTTATGGAAGAGCTATAAATATTTAAGGCTGATAATGAGAGGCTTATGAAAGAACAAGAGAAGAAAACTGAAATAAATGCAGTATTGCTGCAAATACTTTTAGACATACAGAGAAAATTGCAGCATGGACCAACAACCAGTAATGTGGACAAATATCATCCTAATAAAACCTAGAGTCTACTTGAGATACAAAGGGATGGTCCTAAAATAAACAATGCAAGAAGAAAGACTCCCAAGAAGGACCAACATAGAGCCAAGAGGCATGCCAAGGTCAAAGAATCATTTGAATAATCCTCTAGTAAAGGAGAGAAAATCTCCAAGGAAGCGCCCAACAATGAAACTAGTTCACATTCTCAGAGGAAAAGAAAGAGGGGGAAGCACTCCAAGGGTGGTGACCCTGAAGAATTTAAGAAATCCAAGACACCCACTTTTAATGGGGAAATGAAAAATGGGGAAGAAGTTGAATCTTGGATACTTTGTCTAAAGAAGTACTTCATAGTTCATGACTACACTAAAAACTTGAAGGTCCAAATAACCATATTTAACTTGAATGGAAAGGCCTCAATCTGGTGGGAGGAACTTATAAATGTAAAGGGAATCTGTGAGAGGGATTTGTCTTAGGGAAAATTTCAGAAATAATTCAAGAATAAGTACCTGTATGAAAGGTTAATATGATGACAAGATTAAGGATTTCTATGAACACAAATTAGGAAAACTCACCGTAGATGAATATATCAACAATTTTATGGAACTGCTGAGGTATGTTCCCTATATAAAGGAAGAAAAGATGAAAATGAAGTGACTCCTTAGTGAGTTGCCTCAATCCTTATGGGACAAAATTGAGTTTGATTAACCTAAGAACTTGGAATATTCCATTCATAAGGCTAGGTACTGCTATGAACAATTCAACCATAAGGAATAATATCCCAAGGACTGGAAGAAGAAATTTGAACTAGGATTCAAGAAGAAAGGGGTTAAAACCTCAAATTTTAAAAATTATGGGAAGAGTTCTAAGATGATATTTCCCACTAAGAGTGTGAATAAACAAAACTTTCCATCTCATAGTGGAAATAAAACCTTTGGATTATCCTCGCAAAATCCTGATAGTACAAAGAGAGATCCATTAAAATGTTGGGGATGTGGAAAATAACATCTACTAAGGGTCTTCCCTCATATAAATCCAAATAGTAGGAGGGTCTAAAATGCTCAGGAGGCTACCAAAGTTAATTATGTGGCCAATATCATGCCACATATTCATGTATCCTGGAATAATAGACAAGCAGACCACCAAGATTCAGTGGTGGAAATGGAAGGTATGATTCCATATTATTTCTATTCTAATTGACCCTAGTTCTAATTTGAGTTATTTTCTCCCTCAAACTGTTGAGAAATGTAAATTACAGTAACTGAAACATGCTAAACCATGGCTAGTGCATTTGGTCACTAGATCAAAGAGGAAGGTAATAGAGGTCATACCTGCATGCCAATTCATTATGAATGGGATGTCTATCGAAGAAACCCTAAACATACTCCCTTTAGGATATTATGATATCTTTATTTGAATGGACCGGTTGGCTGTGCATAAATCCAAGTTGGACTATTATAATAAAAAAATAGAGTGTGAAGATGAGGAAGGGAAGAGAAGGACCCTACAACTAATTCAAAATTATATCTCAGTGAGAGAAATATCATCCCTTCAAGTGAAGAAGTATTAGAGAAAAGGATTCGCTTTATATGAAAGACATGTACTGAACTCTATTGAGGACCATATACCAATCCTAGAGGACCATACTATATTGAGATAATATAGAAATGTATTTCCTAAATAGGTACCTCATCTACCTCCAAGAAGAGACATTGATTTCACAATAGAACTTGTACCTAGAGTAGTACCAATATCTAGAGAACCTTATAGGATGAGTACCCCAAAGCTAGTTGAGCTCAAGTTACAACTGAAGGAGAAGTTAGGAAAAGGATATATTCGGCCTAGTGTGTCTCCTTTGGTAGCAATGGACTTGTTTGTGAAAAATAAGGATGGCACACACAGGTTGTGCATAGAATACATACAACTTATTAAAATGACAATTAAGAATAAGTATCACTTGATGAGAATTGATGACTGATTTGAGAAATTAAGGGGTGCTACAATTTTCTCCAATATTGAATTGAGGTATCGATACCATCGGGTTTGGATTAATGACAAACACATCCACAAAAAAACCTTTAGAAAAAGGTATGGGCACTATCAATTTGTGGTGGTGCCATTTGGGCTTACCAATGCACCAACCACCTTCATGTTATTGATGAATAGTTTGGTTAGAAGTTTTTTGGACCTGTTTTTGTTAGTTTTCATTGATGATATCCTAATATATTCTAAAAACATGGAAGAGAATGAAGAGAACCTCAAGTTAGTGCTTAAAGTGATGAGAGAACACAATCTCTATGAAAAATTTAGTAAGTGTGACTTTTTCAAAAAACAAGTCCATTATTTAGGCCATATCATCACTAAGGAAGGAGTGGTAATTGATCCTGACAAGATCAAAGCCATTATGAATTGGACTACCCAAAAATATGTAACTGATATCATATCCTTTATGGGCCTAGCAGGGTACTATAGAAGTTTCGTAAAGGGGTTTTCCAAGATTGGCTATCCAATCACCTCCCTTGATAAAAAGGGAATCAAATTTGTTTAGAAAATCAAGTGTGAAGAGAGTTTTCAGCAGCTGAAACATTTATTGATCAATACACCTATGTTGAATATTGCAGATCCAGACAAAGATTTCCTTATGTGCATAGATGCCTGAAAAGAAGGACTCAGAGGATTCCTCATGCAAGAAGGACATGCAATCCATTATGAATCCAAGAAATTGAATAAAAATGAAATTCATTATGTGACCCATGAATTAGAATTAGCTTCCATAGTGCATTCCTTAAAAAAGTGGAGACACCACCTCCTAGGAAGAAAATTTTTGTTCATGATAGACCATAGTGGACCGAGGTATTTATTTGACAAGCCCAAACTAAATTTCAGACCAACCATATGGATGGCTCTTCTTAGTGAATTTGATTTTGAAATCAAACACATTAAAGGAAAACAAAATAGAGTGGTTGATGTCCTCAGTAGAAGTATGGAAGTGATTCACTTGGCAGCTGTAACCACCTATGAATTAGACATCAAGACACGAGTCAACAATGCATAAGAAATATATGAATTTTTCAAAGCTGTAAAGACATGTCTAGAACAAGAACCCACATGCCTGAAATATAATGGCTATCAATTGTTGAATGATGGCTTGTTAACCTACAAAGGTTGGTTGTATATCCCAAATTGTGATGACTTGAAAAGGTTCATCATGGATGAACAACATAAAAGACCATACACTGGTCATCCTGGTTATTATAAAATTATCATGGCCACAAAGAAACTATTTTACTGGCCAAGAATGAAAAAGGAAATAGTTGGTTATTTAGATAAATGTTTGGAATCCTAATAGGTTAAGGTGGACAAAAGAATCTAGCAGGGTTACTACATCCCCTACCTATTCCAAAGTGGAAATGGGAAACCATTTCCATGGATTGTATCACAGGATTACCTAAATAAGCCAAACAAAATGATGCCATTATAGTAGTTGTGGACAAGTTGAGAAAGGCTTCTCACTTTGTCCCAGTCAAATCCACTTGCAAGGAAATATATATCACCAATATTTTTATGAAATAAATATTTAAACTACATGGGATGCCTAGGGAAATCATATATGATAGAGTTACGAAATTCACCTCAAAATTTTGGAAATCTCTGTTTGTTGGTTTTGGAACTAAATTGTTATTTAGTACAACCTATCACCCTCAAAATGATGGGAAAACAGAGAGGGTAAACTGATTATTTGAAGACATGTTAAGGACGCATGTGATGCATTATACCAAGAAATGGGAAGAATACCTACCACTTGTATAAATTTCCTACAACAATGGCTATCATGAATCCTTTAAAATGAGTCATTTCGAGGCACTCTATGGTAGACAATGCAAAATTCCAATAAGATAGGATAACCTAGTGAACATAATTAAACTTGGGAGAGACATGATAAAGGAGTTGGAACAACAACTATCTCAAATAAATAAAAATATTAAAGTGGCCTAGGACAGGAAAAAGAGCTATAGAGATAGCAAGAGGACTCATAAAGATTTCAAAGTAGAGGATCATGTGTATCTTCGAGTTAGACCCAGAAGAAGTTCCTTAAGGATGGGAAATTGTGCCAAGTTGGCACCTCAGTTTTATGGAACTTTTGAAATTTTGGACAGAGCGACACCTGTAGCCTATAAATTAGCTTTACCTCCCACAGTGAAATCACAATTTTTTTCCATGTTTCATCGTTATAGAGATATGCACATGATTATGCTCACATAATCGACTGGTCTATGATCCAGGTGGAACCATAGGGAGAATTATTTCTATAACCTCAATGTATCCTAGACAGAAAATAAATATCACTCATAAACAAAACATTGCACAAGTAAACATGCAGTGGAAACACTTTGGTCCCGATGAAACTACATGGGAACTAGAGGAGGCCATGAAAAACAAATACCCTTTTTTCACTGTTGTATATAGATTTTTGGTGGTATATTGAACACCGAGGGAAGTGTTCCTTTAAGGGGGAGGGGATTGTAACACCCATGTTTCTCTCAGTTTTTAAATATAATTATCATCATGACCAAAACTATATACATTCATGTTATGTGATCTTTCAAATACAATGGACCTTTGATACATTATGTAATGCAAGTATTGGTTATTAATGCAACGGGGAGATGTTGAACTAATGATAAAGGGATGGAATTCATAGGTTATGATTTCATGAGAGGAATGATGAAAGAGGGAAGTTATTACTAGTTGAAATGACCCTGCTAGGAGGTACCCTATCAATTTAAAACAATGTAGACCCTAAAATGTCCTCAGCCCCAGAAATTTGATTACCAGTTAGGATGGTAGTTGGGTAGTGTCCTTCAAGAATCAATGAAGGATAGGAAAAATTACCCATTAGGAGATTCTGAAATGACCCATGAGGTCTTGGGGAATAAAACATGAAAGGAATGGATAGCGAGAAGATGAGACAAACGGTTAGGGAAAAGTTAGAGCAATGGAGTGGAGAGAAGGAGAACTCTCTAGTGACAATAAAAGGGAAATAAAACTGAAGAAGTAAAATATGCTCCCTGGAAAACTTTATAAAAACCATTTATCCTATAGTGGCATTGTATCCTAGCTCGGGGGTGGAAGGATGTAGCAGTGCATAGACTATCCTTTCCTATGGTAGAGTGGAGAGTGACACACCCTTCAGTAGTCGTCGACATATTCCAAAAAATTGTAGAAAAGTAACTTATATATATATTATATGTGTTGAAAGGAAAATGCATAAGCTTACATGGTCTATATGGTATCCTTTGTCTTTAGAAAATAGTTGCCATTATTTTATTTGTAGAAATATTGGGTGATGAATGTGTATATTCATTTGAGTATGTAAATAACTCAAATATTTGTTATATAATAAGTTGAAAGACTACCCAAAATCCCTTCTTATTGTAAGTGTGATTGTGGATATATATATATATATATATATATATATATATATATATATATATATATATATATATATATATATATATATATATGTATGTATGTATGTCTATGTGTGTCTATGTGTACCTATGTGTCGCCACATTTGGATCCCTATAACAAAGGAATCCTTACGAGATACAATGAAATAGAGGTACCCTGGGTAGAAAATGGAATGCCTTTGGCCTAGGAGAGATTTCTCAAAAAATCATAAGTCTTGAAAAGGACTCGAGAAAACCCTTGTGAAAATTTGGCTTAGTTTTGGAAAGGATTATTAAGCCTGAGAAAATCCCTTTTTCTCCTTGGAGGAATCATGACCGTCGATTTGGTATGGCGGTTATATATGGACCCTTTATCGATGTAGGGGAAGGATTAAATATCAATTGTCAATCAATCAAGATAATAGATCCCAGCCATCCATCGAAGGGTGCCATTCAGAGTAAGTCATGGAGATGGGATCCAATGAGGAGACTTCAAGGGGAGATCTCAATCGTTAATCTAAGAAAGGGTGAGATTTAAGATCGACCGTCTATCTGGTGAGACAATAGATCCCCACCATCCATCAAAGGGTTCCATTCAGAGTAATTCATGGAGATGGGCTCTGATGAGGAGACTTCGAGGGGATATCTAGACTATTAATCATAAAAAGGGTGAGATTTGATCTCTCTCATCAATCTGGAGAGATAAAATAATCCTAGTCGTTCTTTGGAGGATGTTATTCATAGTAAGTTTCAGACCTTGAGGAGATACTCTCTAAAGGAAGAACTCTGAGGGATGATCAAGACTGTATATTAATGAACAGAAGATCATATTGTCGCCATTGGTTTTGAGTTATAAGCTAGCGATTTGAGAAGGACCATACACCTAATGATCACATGACCAATTTCAATTGGTCCATAAGGAATACAGAGGTCGTCCCACATGTCACAAGGTCATTGTGTCATGTGCCAAGTAGAATCAAGGTTTTAGGAAGGACCTTGTGTTGGATTATCAGTGCCACATGTCATGACTAGGTGGTGGGGCAACGTGTCAGGAGAAGTGGAAACCAACATGTATAGAGGTGGAAACATGTTAATTTGAAATTTGTAGTTCAAGCCGAGTACAAACCTCATCGGTTTTGTACCTGAAGATAGGTGTCTTAATCCCTACCATTAGATATCCATGAAAATATCTCGACCATTCATCGTAGGGTACTAATCGAAGTGAGTTAAGGAGTTACACTCCAAAGAAGGAAATATGAGGGAACATCTAAGCCATTACTCGGAGAGGGTTGTCATGAAATGAAAACCATTGATCTATTGCAGGATCTATAAGGCTCTATGACAAGAGAAATTCTGAGGAAAGATCTGAGTCATTAAACGAAGTGTGGTCATGACGAATGATGGATTTTCCACATGTCATGGTCCTTTGGCATAGTGAGGGGGTGGTCGTGACATGATATGAGTGCCATGTGTTTATCCAACATCAAATCTAGTGTGTCCAGAAGGAAAATAGGTGTCAACACCTAGTTTTTCAAGGGATTTGTTGAGAACTGCCGATCTCTTCAGGTATGTGACAATGGTGAGATCTATTCCATTGAAGTATTGTGAGTGAAATGTGAAGGGTTAGCAAGGCTATGTGCTAGCCAAGAATTTCGATGACGATAAAAGCATCAACGAAATAATGAGAGTCATTAGATGAGTGGCTTGAGGACCATCAAATAAAAAACATCTTATGGGAGGGGTGATATCCCCCACGCAAGCTAGTATCACTGACACATTTAGAGCCATCAGATGCTTGGACCTAGGAATGTAGGATTTGGTCATTGATAGATTCTAATTGTTCGTCGATTGAAGGAAAGAAAATATCTGGACTGTCATATCTATATGTGTCATCGTCATATTTTGGGTTGGGGCATTGCCAATAACCCTCATGCTAGTTGGGATCACTGAAGCAAATAAATTTTTAGGATGCTCAGCCCAAGGATGGTTGGATCTGAAACAATCTTGATACGGGATTGTCATCGAAAATTTTAGTGTTGGAGTGTTGAGACTCTATGGGATTAAAATTCCAACGATGACGAAGAGAAGTAAAAATGATTTGGTAGCGTGAAATTAATATTCCTAGTTGTAGATACCACATTGGATGACATGACTATTAAGAGGCCACATGGACGCCATGTGGCAGTAAGGTGGCCTTGAGCCAATGGAGGCCCGAGGCATGATGAAAATCGCTAGAAATAACTTGACGAGTAGAAGACAATGGTTCCCTTGAGAAGAGGTATTGAGATGATTGAGAAAAAGTGAAATTTTAATACCCCATCCCTTAAAAGGGTTCTTAGAGGGTTGGGTATGTCACATAATGGTTGTATCATGAATGACATCAACTCTCCTGCTGAATGCATCGTAAACCTTCTTTTATTTTCCTTTGATATTCTCGATGTCAAAATCGCATTCACTTAAAAATTCTATCCATATTATCTTACTGAAATTCAAAGTTGGTTGCTCAAAAAGATATTTCAGACCACTGTGGTCTATTCTTAATTTAAATTTCTTCCCCATTAAATCATGTGTGGAATAATTTGTATCAAATCACGTGTGGAATAATTTGTATCATTTTATTTAATCTTTATATATTCATAACTCGTGACATATCCATTTTGAGTGAGGACTCCACCAAGCACTTCCTAGCATGCATATGTACAAACCAAAAAATTCCCATTTGGGTTAGCAATATTTAAAATAAGTGCACTAGTAAGTAATTGCTTCAACAAATTAAAGTTTTATTCGCACTCTATTGTCCATTCAAATTTAATTCCCTTCTTTTGTAAAGAAGTGATGGGATGAGAAATCTTAGAGAATCATTCTATACCTTTTGTCGTATCCTAACAATCCTATAAAAGATATGATTTATGAAACATTCCTAGGAATGGCTTCAATCTTCTTTGGATCTACTTCTATGCCTTGTTCTAAAATAATGTGTCCCAAATAATGGATTTGATCTTGGTAGAAAGAGAACTTACTAAGCTTGTCATAAATATTATTTTCCCTCAACACTTAAAATACCAACCTTAAGTGATGTTTATGTTCTTCTTCTGATATAGAATAGATAAGTGTGTCATTCAAAAACACAATGACAAACTTATCCAAATAATTTATGAATATGCCATTCATTAAGCACATAAAGACAGTTGGTGTGTTTGTTAGTCCAAATGGCACCACTACAAATTCATAATGTCCATACCTAATTTTGAAGGTTGTATTACTGATGTCTTCTTTGTTTACTCTTACATGGTGGTATCTAGATATTAAGTCTATCTTTGATAATATTTGTTCTTCTCGTAGCTGATCAAATAGGTCATGAATTCTAGGTAGAGGGTATTTTTTCTTCAAAGTGGATTTATTCATCTTTCTAAAGTCAATGCACAACCTCAATGTTCCATCCTTAATTTTGTCAAAGAGCACTGGTGCTCCCCAAAGTGAAATACTTGGGAACATGTACCATTTATCCATCAATTCCTCTAGCTGCATTTGTAATTATTTTAATTCTAGTGTATTGATTTTGTAAGGTGTCTTTCATATTAGGGCAGCTCCTGATACTAAATCAATAGCGAATTCTATGTCCCTCTGTGGTGGTAATATTGGTATTTCATGGAATACATCTTTGAACACTTGCAATATTTCAAAATCCTCAAGGATTCTCTCTTTTGTATTTTCTGGTTCCTCCACATGAGATGCATACAATTGGCACCCCTTCCTAAAACATCTCTTCAGTTGTAAGGCTGAAATATCCCTTCTAGAAATGGGTCTTGGAATTCCTTTCACAATTCTTTTTTTTCCTTCTTCATCAAGACATGTAAATGTCTTGTTATGAGAATCTAGGATAACATGATGTTTTTCCATCCAATCCCTTCCAATTAGGATATGAAAAGATGCTAGTGGGATGATATTCATATCAACAATTATACTTAACCATTAAGATTTATTGGACAACCTATAATAGTCTTATCGATACTTCTTTTGGTTCCTGTGATTAGCTAAACCAAACTTGATTTTTCAAGCTTACTTGTATCCAAATGTAACTTGTCCACTATTTTAGGATCAATGTAACAATGGATTGCTCTTGAATTTATCAAAATAACAACATGATGATTAATGATCTTACCTTCCTCTTCGATCATATTGGATTGGTATTCTTCTTTTCGATCTTCTAAGTCTGCATATATTATTGGAATACTTGTGCCCATGTCTTATAATATGGAGGTTTCTTGGATGTTGTGTATGGTCTTCATTTGTCTTTTCGGTGAGGGAAATCCTTGTGCAAGTGATCTTCTTTTCATACCTAACATTTGATTAGGGATTTTCCCATTTTTCCCAAGGAGTATTATCTCTTGGATTCATTCTTAGTAGACTATTCTTGCTGATTTTTACTAGGACTATTTCTGTTGAAAGGTGGTTTGAATCCTTTCCTCTTATGAACAGACTTCTCTTTCATCTTATCCTTTCAATATTTTAGCAAGGATTCTCTACTCGTGCCTTGTTCATACATGTAATTATCCTTCCTGATGGTCTCTGTCAAAGTTCTATGTTCATCACATTGAATATTTTCTTTATAAAATTATGGAAGTAAACTCAAGAAAATCTATATCTTCACCTTATCATCTTTGATAGACCCCACATACTTCAAAAATCCCTAGAAATTATTTTCATATTCTATCATGGTCATGCTTCCTAACCTGAGTTCAAAGGACTCTTGCATCTTCTTTTCATAGACATTCGTTGAAAGGTACTTCTTCTAAAATTATATTTTTAACGTCTTCCAAGTCATCCTATTCTCATTAATGTGCTCAAATTGTTTCAACTGATCCCACCACATAGCATCTTTTTCATGCAAATTGTAGGTGGAAATTGTGGCTTCTAAGTCAGATGAGTAGTTGTACAACTGAAAATAATTTCTTAATCCAAGAAACCAAGATTCTGCATCATCTTCCCTTTCTCTATCACCATCAAAGGAAGATTGCTTAAGCTTCCTCAACTCTCCTTGCAAACTATCCAATTCATGTCTTCTTCTTTGGTTCCTAACATGAGACATTTCTGGACTGCTTATGGAATCTTCAGATGTAGAAAATTTCCTTGTTGAATAAGGAGGCGAGGGATGTTCATGAATTCTATTAGTACTTCTTGAATGAACAGTTCTTATTTAAGTATCTCTTCTTTCATGATGTATGGAATTTTCCTCTTGCCTTGATCCCAATCCATTCCTTGCCTGCCTATGCAACCTATTTAAGATTTTCATCACTTGAGAATTTATTTTATTTTGTTCTCTCATCTTATTCTCATTGTCTAATTTGTAAATCTACACTTATATCTTGAATCTTCCCACAATCTCTATTAATGTTTATTGTTCCCCTCTGTTATGGCGCCCATTGGATTTTGTCTTCGCATTACCAACATAAATATTTTGGCCTTTGTCTTTTTTCTCATGAATGAAGGATCCTTATCCTTCCTCCATTTATCAAATATCCATTCTTATATTGAAATGATATGTTTATATCTCTTAATTTTTAAAAATGTGCAAGAAACCATTTTCGTTAGAGTTATACAAATTTTAAAAAAATTATCAATTAATGCCACAGGTCCTTTTTATGCTCAATTCACGAAGAATTATATCCTAATTATCCAAATTCAAATAATTCCAAGATATTATCATCTTTCACCCCATTTGTGCACTTCCTTCCATTCTTGAAATTTTATTGAGAGGTGAACTTCTGTCGACTGCAGAGGAAAATATGTTAGGAATTAGAGAAATTAAGACATAGATAATAGTAATGACAAGGAATTCATAGCAACTCTCATATTTTTGATCATATGCTTTGGTTGAAAACTACAACACTCTGGAAACTATAACTTGTCCTTTTTCACCCCCTTGTCTAGACTATTTTTCTTTTTTTGAAATGATAGACAACATTTTCCTATGTGGAAATATGTTGACGTGGAATTGATGATTTGGAAGTGATGTACCATTAATGTGGCTTTCTCTATCGGGGCATCCACCCACCTGAGTATTGGGTTATCCACACTGAAACAAGCTTGCAAACTCTTGGTTTGATCCACTGGCCCATGGGCCAACTGAGTGCTCAACATAAACCCCATCCAACTTCCCCTATCAACTCTGGTATGATACTACTACTAAGACATTGACCCATCAGGGTACCACGACACCAGTTTAACGGGCCTTTGGCTCCACATAACACAACACCACACCACTTGAATTCCCTCACTTTGTGATATATGAGGTATCATCCTAGCGGCCCACCATGCTTCTGTGTAACTTCCATATGCTAGGGGAGCAATCCGATGTCGGCCTGGTCTAACCACCGAGCCACTGACCATTGGGCCCTCCTAAACCCATTTAACATTGTGTAATGGCTTAAGTGCCCGATCTAGGGACTTTTTTGGTACCTTGGAAACATAAAACTAATGTGACTTGCCACCTGGCATGACACATGGATATTGGGACACTTACCCCCACACATGACCTCCATTCAACTATTGCGATGAATCTGGTCCGATCCAACCTGAACTTAAAGCCACCAACCCATCGGGGTATCAAGGTATCGACCCATTGAGTGTTCCATGTAACGTTTATCCAACCAAGTTATCTAATGTTGATCTGAACAACCGACCACTGGGCCAAAAGTTTACATTATGCGTGGCTCTGTAGGGTTCCATGACTCTTCTTCACACATAAATAACTAAGGGTTCATTTTTTCTTAAAAATAATTCACTTGTAATATTCCCCATGCACGTGGGATAAAGGATTTAACATCCCCCCCCCACACATCAATGATGGAGATTCACACAAAGGTTAAATCGATAGCAATGGTACTTCAAAAATTTAGGAGGGAAATTCTATCAATTCCAATGCTCAAATAGAGAAATATAGAGCTCAATGGAAAACCAGGGCTATGGGGAATTTTAAGAGCATGGTTTCTAGGGTTGAAGAGCATATTTCAAATCACAAGAACCCTCCCTCCATCGTTGCTCAATTTGATTAGTTTATTTTAATGCCAGAATTCAATAAATTAGTAGGAGGCTCCAACCCCCTAGTTTCTCAGGCTACAACCTGAGGGAAGCTCCAACTCCCCAATTCTCTGGCTACA
>JASDQU010689359.1:15977-38654 GCA_032191745.1 Picea mariana | reverse complement strand
CCAACAATGCATCATATACCAATGGAACCACATCGATCCATCTTCATCATGTATCAATGACAACTCATTGATCCATCTTCATCTATGCATTCAAATCAAGGACAATACATATTATATTACATAAATCATCAATCAATCAATCCTTTGACATCAATTAATCACTTGACATCAATCAATCAAACCATTGGCATCAATGACAACATGATCCAACAATCATTTCATTTCACTCCAAACCGTATAAATGCACTTTCGGTTGAACACATTTAACATAATTCATCGCTTGTTTTCTAGAGAACCTAAACAAAGTTTCAAATCATCTTTTTTTGTTTTTGTTGAATAAGTTAATTGATGTTTGTTAAAGTTTTTATTGGAATAACAATTTATATGTTGAAATATAAATGTTGAGCATTTTTTCAAGGTGAAGCCTTTATTGAACATAAATTTTACAGATAACTATACTCATGGGAAACAAAAGTTTGCACAAGAGAAAATTTTATCACGCTCGAGATGAAACTTACCATAACGATCAAAGGAAAGAGCATTATTGGAGAAATAAACAAGAACGTGCAAATATTGAAGAAAGAAACAATGATAATTGAAATAGAGATTTTCAACAAGAAGAAGTCCAACTAGGTATGCATGCACATATTGTCTATATTAAAAGTATAGAATTCAAATTTAAAATACTGTCTAATATAATTGATTGTAATTACGATTTGATGTTTTTCAAAAAACATAAATAGATTTGTCTCATAACGTCGATAAATACATTGAAACCAAAATTGAAGAAGAAGAGGTTGAAACCGAAATTGAAGCAGAAGACGAATCACCTTTAGGTATGTATATAAGTTTAGATAATACAATATGAACACTTGTATATAGTTTAGTGAATTTATGTTCGGTTTTTTTTTTAATATAAACTTTAAATTAAAATATCAAGGATAATCTATCAACATTGATGATGAAATATTAGAAAATGTTGATACTGACAAATTTGGGAAGAAAGAAGCTAAGCATTATATAATATATCTAACTAAGAATATGTATGATACTTTTTTCAAAGATGAATCAGTAACAGTACAAGATCAACTTTTAATTTGTCTAATAAATTCAAGAAAGTTAAAATAAGTTACATCATTATTGGGTATTCAAAATTTAACAAAGGATACAAAGGTGAAACATAATGTCTTTGACAATATAACTAGTGTATTAAAATATTTTGGAAAATCTCGAAAAAAGATGTTAGTGTTGCATGTAGAGCGATACAAACAATAGTTGTTTCATCTAGAAATATAAAAGATCGTTTGAAATGACACTTGGAAACAACGATGGAAACGTCAAGAAAAACATTGTACAAACATAGAAAATTTTGATTGCAAATATATGCAAATGATGAACTGGCTTGTTGGACAATGATTTCTAGACAACCCTACAAAGATAGATAGGGAGAAAATGTTAAAGAATTGGCCCGTAATTGTTGGTGGACAGAATCTCATGTTTCACCACATACAAGCGATTGTTTGCAATGAATAATCACACAAAAACAATATGAAGAACATCCAAAAATGATATTGCCAATGATGCAAATATAATTGTTCAATAAGTTCAAATAAGAGCACAAAGAAGTTTAAATTTCCATCAATACATTTGTGCAACAAAAAACATGGTTTGTTAGACCCATCATTGTTCATGAGACTTGTTGTTGTTGTTATCATGTGGAATTTGAGTTGTATTAGGACAGTTTTATTTATTTTGGTAAAACTTTATGGCAAAGTTCACCTCCTCCTTCAACATTTTGTGCTTTTATATCTGAAATTATATGTGAAAAAGAAGGTGATGAATTATTTTACAAAAAAAAAATGTGTTGGTGGAAAGAAATATGATTGTTGTGGAAATATAAGTTTGTTTCACTCAAAGTATCCTATTGATATGAATTATCAATCATTTTCTAATATAACAGTCAATTGGAAGAGATATGGATATATCAACAACACAACTCCACATTCTTCAAATGTTATTTCCAAAAGGATTGATTTGAAAGTAAATAAAATATGTGTGATAGATTTTTTGAAGAAGTTTGAGGAAGAAATTTATAAGTACACTAAGAATTCACATAGAGCTCGATGGAAAGACCTACAATTCAAACAATCCTGTGAAGTGTTTCCACTAGGGACAATTTATTCTATAGTTGATTTTGCAGAGAATTACACATTCGCTGCACAAAAATAAATACAGAGTGAATATTATCATTCTAATCAAGTCACTATATTTATCCATGTTCTATATAGACATGATCAATGGATTCTTGAGAACATAGAAAGAACCAATGACAATCGACATGTTATTAAAGAATATCACTTTTATATAAGTGATGATCGAGCAAATGCAACACACTATGTACAACATTGTTTTGATAATTTTTATGATTCATTGAAAGAATGTGGAATCAAATTTGATCGACATTGGACACGGTGAGATGGGTTTGCGGGTCAGTTCAAATATCCACGATCATTCTATTGGTTGTGTCATCTTCATAAAAAATCAAACATTACACATTGTTGGAATTTTTTGGAAACTGTTCATGGAAAAGGAGAGCATGACGGTGTAGGGGAATGTGTAAAATGAGAAATTTGAAGGTATGATATGAACCATCATGTTGATCGATTTGAATCCGCTGATCAATTTGTTGAATGGTGCAAAATGGCGCTAAGTCATGAAAATAATCCATCAAGGGATGTGCGCAGGTATGTGTATATATACATGTTACACATGTACACATGATATTTGTATTCACGTGTTCAAATTTATATCCAATGTTCAATCATTTTCTTGAGAGATTTCAAGTTAACAAGTTCTTGTCTTGTGCATGGTTTTTTGGTATGTTGGAATCCAAGATGTAAATAGATCAATCCCATATGAAGCTGGTAAAATACATGGGACATGAAAATTACATTCAGTTAAAACAAAACTTTATCAAAATGTGTTTGCATTTGATAGAAGAAATGAGTCTCGTTTTTGTTCAGTTTGCATAGAGGACACATAATCCATATAGATTTGCGAAAACAAAAATTTAGAATATGTTAAAGCTTGGAGACATACCGAACTTGATATAAAAGAGAAAATTCCACTTGCAAACTCAGAGGAGATGGAATCAAATGAAACTATAGTGTCCGATTACGGTGATAGAGTTTCTGATCTTGTTAGAGAAAGTAATTTTTATGTTTAAATCTTTTCAAATAACTTGTAGATGTACTTGTGTGATAATATAACATGAACTATTTGTTTTCCAATATATCCAATTATTTGAAGGAGATGTTTTTGTCGTGGTTTCACCTATAGATAACACTGAAAACATGAAATATTATTTGATGTGATGCACAGAACAAAAGATGAGGTTATGAGAAGATTTTGATGATAACGGTTTTATATATGAAAGAGGATCAGTTGTATTGAAAGGATATTTTTTCAAGAAACCCATCAAACCGATACTCATGTTCACTTTCAAGACTCCCTGTCAGATGTCAAAAATTATCAATATAGTCATTTGGTATGTGCAGTGCACATAAAGTTAATAGAAGTTCAATAAAATAAAAAAGTAGAAAAGTTAGAAAATAGAAAATGTCCAAAGTCGATCATGAACGAATAATTGAATATGGAATACCATTACGATTTCTTTAAACAAGTGACATGTAGATTCCTGAATTTTATATTTTGCATTGAAAGTACATGTATTTATGAATATCAAGGATTGTAGAATCATTTCTAGTTTAGTTTACTTTCATGGTCCATTCAATTAAAAACAATTGTATTTTTGATGAATTATAAAGTTTGCCAAACCCTATTTACAATTCCAGGGAAGAACCTATAGATTGTATCTAGGGAACCTAAATTGAAGTATACTTTGGATGATTATACTTTAATCCTACAAATTATCCAAATCGTATACACAAATCTTTAATGCATGTAAAAAATTTACTACATATAGGATAAATGCATTCATTATTTGCAATTTGATTGTTCAATGTTTTTTCATATGAAGAGGATAACTTCATATCAAAACTATGACCCATTTCCATGTCATTATAAGGAACTATTGATGGCTTAGAAAAAATTTAAAGACATCGTAAACTATATGATTAACATACTTATTAAAAAATTCAAGGTAATACATGTATGATTTCATCCTAATTAAAAATTTTAAAGTCATCTTAAAAATTATCAATTTTAATTATGAAATTGTGAATTTTGATTCCAAAAGTGTTGATATTATATTAAATTGTTAAATTTTTGCATTTAAATTTTGATATCTTGAAGAAAATTTAAATAAAAATGCGTGTGATGAACATGTAACAAGTTACTTATATCCTACACATTAAACATAGTTTTCATTGAGTTTGATTGAAAAAAACTTAGCTTGAAAAGGAATTTGATTTTGTGCCCTGATAACAAAAAATAAAAAATAAGAGGTCATCTACTAAATCTTGGTTTGTTGCATTTAGATTTTAATAATTTTAATTGAATTAATTGTAGGGGTGATATTAATGGAATTAGTGAATACTTCCAATGTTGAGAGGATTGATAATTTCCATCAACCATTTTCTACCCTTATAAAAACAGTTTATATCAATTTAATTTTCATGAAAATCGCTTAAACTTATATTAAATTTGATGACTTGTCTTTTACTATTTTCATTGTTGGACTGTCATTTCATTGTAAAATTTCATAAGAAACTATAAATTTTGATGACTTATTTTGACTATTTTCAACCATATTTCCAAATCAAACAAAATTTAAATTATAAGTGAGAAACTATAATTTTTATTTGACATTTTCTTGAATATTTCAATGTGAAATTTCATAAGAATCTATAAAATTTGATGAACTATAAAATTTAATTTTTATTTCACATTTTCTTGAATATTTCATTGTGAAATTTCATAAGAAACTATAAAATTTGATGACTTGTTTTGAATATTTTCAACCATATTTCCAAATCAAACAAAATTTAAATTATAAGTTAGAAACTATAATTTGATAACTACCCAGATCTCCCATCACTACACAATCAACTCTCCCATCACTACACAATAAACTCCACACAGAATCATATCTACTTCACATAGTAGAATGATGTTTATACAATAATGTTTATAAATAAAATGAAATAAAACATTTTAAATTTCAACACAGCATCGTAAAACATAACTTAATCTTTTGAGAAATCAAATATGAAACAATAAATTGATATTTTGAATTCCAAAAATATCAAATATATATATATATATATATAATCAAAGTTTGAATTGTTACACCGCCAAATACATAGGTTCCACATCCATTTTAGGATGATCACAAAAAATAAGACATTTAACTCCAAAATTATGGACTCTAAGCCATCACTTTAAGATATATCACTTCATACGTGCAATTCAAACCTGCAAAAGAAAACATAATTCAAAAATTAAAAATTTACAATTCAAACATGCAAAATAAAACAAAATTCAAAAATTTAAAATTTAAAATAAAATTTATGTACAAATTTAAAATAAAATGTACACATGTACCATTTTATATAAATAAAACAATTTGTGATTAAATAAAAATTGACATACATATCAAAAGAGTTACGTCTCATCCTCCAACATACTCCTTTCCACCAAATATAGTGTAAACATGTTTTCCACCAAATATAATTTACACATCTGTAACAATAAAAACCAATAATAAACAAAACCAATAACACATACTAACATTTATACTTTAACTAAATATTAAATAAACAATAAGAAATAATAACATACCCAACCAGAGTTAAATAATTAAGATTTTCCCTCACAAAGTTCCAAAACTTCCAAAATAGTTACTCTCCACATTAAGTATACATGATTTAAACAATTTGTAAAATCTGATCTAAAATCTTTAAAAAAATTAAAGAGAAAAATTGTTTTCTTGGTAAGAAATTTTTCTGTTCAGAGTTAGATAAAAATCTAAAATAAATATAGAACTGTGTATGAAGAAAGTTCACAAAGATCCATATTAATTCATTCTTCTAATGAAATACTTATCTCCTTGTGGATAAAGTCTCAAATCCTATAGGTGAAATTCCCATCCTAGGTGTTCTTATTTGATCTTATTTACTCAGCAGTAAAATACTAATCTCCGTAGGAGTAAAATACTTCTCTCCTCTTTTTCAGTAGTAATATAATCAAATTTCATAATTCCCTTTCAAATTAAAGTACTCATAAATCTCCATATTAAGCCATTCTTCCAAGAAATTACTTATATCTATGAAATTCAACAAATCTCCATTTTTAAAATCATTCTTCCAAAAAATACTTATCCCCTCTTTCTGTGGTGGAATATATGTTCTCATATAATCTTTCATGTATATGAATAAAACAAAAATCTGCACATATATTAAGTCATTCTTCAAAAACCATTTAAATTTTTCATCTTTGGTATGTATTCATATTACATATAATCAAGTGTTCTTTGAAATTATTTGTAAGCTAGCTCACATATACAATATGTGTGATTCATATTATCTGTGACCTAGATCACATATACAATATGTGTGAGCTAGCTCAAATATACATATACATAGCTTATTTATAAATCTACTTGAATGTTGGTTTTTTTGGTTAGTAACCAATTTAGTTAACAATTTGACAATACCCTAGCAAGAAGGAATTTACTTCTTTGTATGTACAAAACTCAAATTTCCATACTACACCATTCTTGGACAAGAATGCAAAGAATTCAATCGAAGAAAATTTAGAAAATTCCCCTTTTCTGATGTAGGATAGAGTCTGTTCTCAAATAATCAAATTTTGAAGTTCAAAATTAGGTCTCCATCATGATCTAAACTTAAATAAGTTTGAATGTACCATTTAAGACAACGATAAGATTATATAGGGTTTCTATATATTTAAAAATAATTGATCAAAGTGTTGAATAGGAAAGGCTAAACTAAAAATTTGAGAAAACAAAAATTTGACAAAAGTAAAAAATGTAAGCTTATTCAACATAATCTTGAACACTTTTATATAAAACCCCAACATAAAAAAAAATTAAAACTCACTAATGTGAAATGAACATACATTTATGAATCATCATGAATGGATGCATCCTTCCCAGGTATGGGTTTTTCCTCCGCTTCCTCCTCAATCCCAATCTCCCTCCTAAGCACACTCTCAAATACTCTCTTCTCCATATTACCCTATATAACACATTTCAAATTTGAAAATTTGAAAATTAAATTTAAATGATTTTAACACATTAAATTGTAGTTCTAAATTTTAAAATATGTAATGCATGTGATGTGTCAACCTATGATTCAATAAATTAAATGTTTCTTAAGACATTCTTCTTTTAAATTAATAACTTAAATGTCAATTTGAAATTTTAATATATAATTAAATTTGTTTTCAACATGCAATGATACTTGTGAACTCCCACCCTCTTCAAACTCTCTCAGTGAGAATTGAGACAAGCGTGCCCAAGTAGTAGGAGATGGAATAGGGATATGTGAACAAGAAAACTAAGAACCAAATCTAGGATTCAATGTGTTCACATATATACAAAATTATAAATGTTGTTGATCTTATTCAAAAGATTGGATATTGGACAACTAAAGTACTCATTTGTGGATATTAGAAAACACATACGTGATTCAACCCATCCAAATTTACACTTGTGGAATCAAGTCCCCTATTTACTGGAAAACCTTCATTTAACATATCTCTAAATTGCAATTACTGACAATAACAACTCAATTATTTCTATGGATACAATGATATTTATCTAGATCTATAATTAGAAGTAAATTATCCTAAAATGCATCAAAACTTTACTAACTAGAACACATACCAATCTATTTTTCGGTTCATCATTATGACTGACCTCCTTCCAACCATCATAGAAAATTTTTGCATACTCCTTAATATATTCTACTGTCATGGTATCTAACTCCACATCTGTTTTATAAAGAAAAATGGCCCAAGAATTGACTTTCGCTTGCTGATGATTCAAATCAATATCCACACCATAAAAAATTGATTCCAAATTTTTTCCGATTGCATTCCTAGCCTCTTTGCCAACCTCTGATGAATCTCGCAACTCTGATTGTGAAGAAAATGTCCTTGTTGGGTGAGATACTAAAGGTCATGGAGGCCTATGCAATGTCACATTTCCATATGCCCATTTTTTATCATATGTCTGTCATTTACTAACCCCATAATAATCGGGCGGTAGACTAGTATAATCAGGGTGTATGTCCATGAAAAAATCTTCATATAAGTGTCTAGAAAAATAATGTGGAACCTCATCGTTCCAAGAAAATTTCCCATATGTTGCCAAAAATCTGTTATACAGATGTCCTGCAGTATTGAGGTGCTTAAAATATTGCACCTTCAACATCTTTCGCTTTGGACCATATTTGAAATTGAAAATCAAAATTGTGTTTTCTTTTGAAACTTTATTTTTTATTGTGTCCCATTTATTAGGGCCCATCTCTTCTAAATTTTTCCGCCTTATCAAATCGATAAAATTGTCAGTGGTTGGCCCCACCTTTTGATATGCATCCATAAAGTTTTGCAATGAATGAAAAAAAATATGCAAGCTTTGTTTACTCTCCTGAGGGAGATCCAATATTTTCAAATCATTTTCCAAACTAATTTTAATATGTGAGCATCGCTCAAGGGTCATTGCTTCAGTAATCCCTTCCTAGGTAAGATCATCATCAACATCTGAATGATAGGTGGATGTAGGAGTGTAATCTTATATTTCTTGATAACGATGCCTCCTAAATCCACCTTCACCCTCTGCACCAACATTAGAATTTTTGTGACACCCACTCTCTCTTTCATTGTCGTCCCTCACTCTAAACAAAATGTCTACACACACATTTGAAATTAATTACAACATTTAACTTGACATAAATTTAAATACACAAAAATACAACAAAAATAAACAAAATAAAAGAAACTTAACAAAAATATTCTCTTGTCCTAAGGTATTCCCTACATTATCAGGTGTAGGAGTATCAATGCACAACCCATCTAAGAAGGTTGTATCCATATTACTTACTTGAGCACATTCTAGAGTTTATCTATTCAAAGGCTCATTTGATAATCTCCTCTGATGAGATTTTCATTGGTCACTCTAAGTCTCATCCAAAGAAGGGGTTCCTCTTCTTCCTTCTTGGGATAGCCTAGAGCACTTGCAAGAAATTTTTGAAAACTCCTGTCTCTACGTCTCGCCTCAGTATCTATCCTTTGTAAATTCATGAAGAGTTAAGCACAAGACAAGTACCATTTAATATCTCCAACATTGACCAACAAAAATTATGAAAAAAGAAAAAAAAAATAAGACAATTAATAGAAATGTTCTTTATGCTAGACACAATTATAATAGTGTGATGCATAAATCCACTACCTATGCCCATTTCAAATATATTTTGGTTTCTTACTATTAGAACAAATAAACTTAATAAATACACTAAAAATTGAAACAATATTTAGACGAGTATATCCAACGGGTATGGAGCAAAATCAATGAAAATCAATGATTAACTTTACACCATGTTTGGTTGGATGGAAGAAATATTCCATATAATTAAATTTTAAATAGATGACATCATTAATTTATGATATAGTACCAAATTACATCCAATCAAACATTTTCTATCTAAGATGAAACATAAATCCATGCTCGGGTCCAGATAGAAGAAGAAGTTGAAAATTCTACTCACATCCATTCGAAAGAATTTCTATATTGTGGTGGAAAGGAGGAAGTTGCTGCCATGTTTCATCCAAAAATAAATAATTGATTCCATCCTTGACTTCCCAAAAAAAAATGAGTGTGGATAATATCTTTCTTTTTCCAGACATCCTTCCATATTAAGGAGCGTGAAAAATTTCCTGAAAGTATGATCAAGTCCCGAGGCTCTATGAGAGGGTAGTACTTCTTGCACCAAAGGAGGGCCCATAGAGTATTATTTGATGTCAGTCAATGCCACCATGTTTTAGCTCCACGGAATGAGTTGGGGACATCTCAATATTTTATAATGAGTCCTCGTTTGAGGTTAGGGAGACTGAGTGTGTCGAAGTGACTAAATCCCATTTATTTTCTTTGCAAGTTCCACCCCACACAAAGGATCTTTGGAGGTTTCAGACAACTTCCAGGATCTCTTTGGGAGAAACCATGGATTAAAAAAAATAAAGAGGCATGGATTGAAGGATATACTTGAGAAGGACCAGTTGTCATGATGCATTGAGCATTCTCAAGGACCAATTAGACAATTTATTGTTCATTCGGGAGAGAAGGTCATCCCATAATGAGTTTCATAGTTTGTTTTCAATGAGAAGGAACCGATATATTTTGATGGAAGATAGATTATTTGGAATCCAAGGATCATGTAGATGTGAACCTGTACAACAGAGGTAGTGTGAAAGAAAAAAAATGAGACTAATCCTTGGCTTTTTTGGCTATAGAATGAGCCATGAGCATATCGTCATCAACAAATTGTTGATGGGAGATGGGATGCTCCTCATAATCAACACACAATACTTCATTTTATTTTCTACCACAATTGTTTTGATGGGTCGTCCTGACACTGTTTGAGGGGGAGAAAGTAGAAGGGTAGTAGTTGACCATGATTGAAAACTAAGAACGAAAGGTAAGGGAAAGTAATAATTTGATTGAGGTATTTAGACATATACAATTTTAAGAGCATACTAAGAGTTTTGGAAATTTTTAGAGAGTGGATGACCATGTGGAAAGGATAACCCCATCCAATATTTTCCTCCCCTCCACATAGATGACTTTAGTGATGATTCTGTAGACCATGTTACAAAGGGAAATTAGGAAAAATTTGTTTTGTTTTTCCACCTTGTATTCCTTCAGGATGAAGGTGAGGAGGGTTATATTTAGATCTGAGATAAAATTGGAGTGAAGGTGGGATTATTCAACTAAGGTCCATGTGTCCCAAGCGATCAAGTCTTGAAGCCACCTGGTTTTGGCCTGTTCTACAGTTTTTATAGGTGTGAATGTCATTGATGGTTGAGGGATTGGATGGTATCAAGAAAGGATTTGGATTCATGGTCGAGACTTCTTATGCCTCCTTTATTTTCATTCAAAGAGGTAATTATTTTGAACTATCCACCAATAAGACAATGATCATTATTGATGATGGGGTTGTAGGTATTGAATGGAGTCATGAAAATGAAGCTTGTCAGGGATAGATTTGGGGACATAAAAATTATTGATAAAGCGAGTTTGATAGGACCATACAAGATGGAAGGGAGATGTGAGGAAGCGCTTGGTGGTAAAGAAGTTGGGAAAATTTATTTTAATAGGGTTCTAGATAAGGGAAAGTCCTCTTGCTACTTCGTGTGCATATAAGGCCATAGCTTGGGGTCCCTTCTAGATGCAAGAGGAAAGGGTTTGAAGAAGGAATTGAAGGCATTTAGTTTCTTGTATAATTACTATAAAGGGATTTTCCTGGAGGATTTTTTGACTGAGAAGACAGTGCATGGTTTTATGATTAAGACATTTGATATTCCAAGAGATGACCTTCATGAGTAATGTGGGGATTTGGGTAGGAAATTGTATTTAATCTCGATAAGGTGGTCCAAGTTAGCCAAAAAACATCCCAGATATTTAATAATTTGTTTGTTGCTTTGCCGACCTCTTTTAATTTTTCTTTAGGTTTTTTAGGTTGAGCAGAGGAAGAGGATTTAATTCTTGTAGGAGGAACATAGGGCATACCATTTATTTTTTTTGTTGGGTTTCTAAGAATTTTATTATGAACCAGTGAGTCCTTCAGAGGCTGAGCCTATTGCTCAATGATTGAATTCAAGTCTTATTGTTAGTAGGAAGAAGAAATGGACTTTAGATCAAGATCCCCAAGGTCCATTTCCTTGCCATCATATGAGTCAGGTTATTCCAGTGTGTCCTCGTACATGTATTATTCGCCTTCATGATTGATTGTGGATTATCTTATATTATTACCACTGACTGTGGATTATCTTAGCGTATTACCATTGATTTGCATTACTTGAATATGGAAATTAGTACAAAACTAACTATGAGTACAACTTTCTGATATGAGTAATGTATATGATTATGAACTAATGATTACACTGGATTGAATATCTCATTGTGTAGTAGACAATGATATTTATTCCCATTAATTCCATAGCATTCCATACTATGAATCTCATCTTGGTACTAGAACAGTGATCACTATAGGGAAGTAAGTCCATTGAATAGGGATACTACTAACATCTTCCCTATTTGTCTAGTTACAGTTAAAGGTTACATTGTATGAGCTATAACATAGGGTCATGAATCAAACAACATGATTGTTAACTGCAAAGGGAAGTGTATAATAATAACTAAAGGAAATAGCTTAACCTGTAATACAAGGGGAATAGATCCATTCCATTACTATGATATTAGTAATACAAGAACTCCTTAGCTTAAGGTTCAACAAGGTGATATCATGTTATCTATTTACCATAATCAATATGTATTGTGATATTAATCTTATCTCTTATTAACTACATGGGATATCGCTAGAAAACAATGGTAATGCTTCTATGATTTAGGTAGTCTATGATTATTGTATGTTCAGTAGCATGTACACTATAACTAGGAGTGATGCATAGATTATATATGGTATATGTCATGTTATATTAGTAATTTAACGCATATGATAAGATGTATACCATTTCCTATATATGTAATATGGATCTGTATTAACTAATGGAAATGCTTCTATGATTCAGGTAGTCTATGGTTATGATATGATCACTAGTATGTACACTATAAGTAGAAGTGATGCCCAGCTTAGCTCCAAGTAATAAGAATGATTCGAGGAATTACGATGGAATCAGATTAGGCATAAGATAGTTAAATCGCATAAGCTAACATAAGCAGAGCCCTATCATATATTATATGTGAGCTAGCTATTATATATATTATATCCATGAGCTAGATCACATATATATTATATGTGAGCTAGATCACACACACACACACACATATGTGTGAGCTAGATGTTTAATTAACCCAAATATAAATTTTATTTTAAATCATAATTTTCCAATAAAAATAAATAAATTTTAGATTAAAAATGTTATAAACCATAATTGTACATTGACTATAAAGAACAGTTCAAAAGTAATATAGTAAAAATCCATTGTAACATTTATATTATAAAAATCTATTATAATATTCATAATAATTTGGGTAAGTTCATCTATGATATCACTGTGAAAGGGTGCACGAACAAACTTAGGAAGATTTTCGTAGGTCAAGTTCACAAGAGTTGTTGAAATGTTTGACTTTCTAAATAGAGATGCAAGTTCAAATTGCATTTTTTATTTTATTGAATGAAGATGCATGTTCAAAATGGTTTTTTTACTTTCTTGAATGAAGATGGAAGTTCAAATTGCATTTCTTCTATGAACTTTCCATTGTGTTCTTATCAATTTTCTTGGGTATCGTTAATTCTGTTCCATTTCTGAGTCTTCATACTTTTCAGCCCATCTTTGTTGAAAATGGAAGCTAGCTTGATTTTTGGAGGAATCATAATTGTTATCTCAATTCATAGCATTGGAGTTAGACATTTGGATTTAAATTTGTCATTTTTTTTCGTTCTGTAAATGAGACATTGACATGACATGTTCATTGCTTGTGTCTTCTTGTTATAATGCAAGGTACTGTAACATATTTTAGTTGTGGGAATAATTCTAGTGTACATTTTCCTCGTGTTTCAAGGTTTATTTCTATATGTTGTATGTGATATTTTGTAGATTTTAAAATTGTTCTTTCTTCTAGCTTTGTAAATGAGGCTTTGACATGAAATATTGACGTGTTTTATCAATTTCTCTATCAATGCAAAGTGATTGTTACATATTTCGGTGTATCTATTCTAGAGGTTAAGTGAATGACTACATTGAATATATTGCCTATAAGAATTGGAACATAGATTAGAACAGGGAAGAATGTTATATTTTGAAATGATTTAGATGCCACTGAAGAATCAGTGGAACAATGTAAGTCTTATTTGCAAAGTCTCATTTTAGAAGCTTCTGCATAATTTCAGTGTTTTTCTATTGAAGGACTACCATGTTGTGCTATTGGTATCTATTTGATCTAAAGCTACAACACGATTGCATATTTCTTATTTTTCTAGTATTCTCCCATAGTAATGAGGTATTTGATATGAAGATGACCATAAACATTTCATAAACATAAATGTGAAGAGAGAAACAATCATCAACTTTCTTCCTCGACCTCAAAGAACACACCAATATAAATGATTGAATATGAAAAATAATGATCATCTTTGAATTCAACAAGATGATCAATTTACTTTTAACAATGCTATTATCATATATATACTTTTTTACCAAAATGTGACATTTGATTCTATTAGATCAAAAGATTATGAGGCTGGGGTTTGATAAAATTCTCAAACTAGAGCTTTTTACAACTCTCAAACTAGAGCTTTTAGTTAAAATAATTCTAGAGAGAGATTTTAGTCAACCAAAACTTAAAAAATTGCAAGACTCTTAGGAGCCTAAAAATTCAATAAGGGTGGATGGGCTAGACATTTTGAAGATAATCTATCAGAAGTACTACTAATAGATTCATCTACTACTCCATTTTGTAATGATATAATAATTTCTATTTATTAATAATTTTCATCTAAACGTTATTACTTAAGAAATTCAGTGTTCTCAAAATCATTTGAAATGAAAATTCAATATTATCAAAATGAATGCATTTTTTTGCTCTATGTTCTTCAAATGGGTATTTTTAGTTTTTTTGGGGAATAATCACATAAAAAATAAAAATGGTGTCCATGAAAATGTGTATATGCAATATCACTTTTTATATGACTCTATTTTGATAAACAATAAAAAATAATGCATAAATCCAAAAAATAAAAAATATAGTCCATGTACTAGTGCAATCCATAGTGCAATCCATGTAGATTGTGAGCATATTTTTTTACTTAAAATTAATATCCATCACTAAAAAGGTTACTCAATATATTTACCTATAGGTCATTAAAAAAAGTATATGTATTTAATAAACAACAAATTCATCTGACTATATGTCATCAAAAAATATGAGGTGCAAGGGTAAGAGAATTCTCTGTTAATCTTGTTTTTATATCAAAATGAATTTCTTAAGAGTTTAGAGAGGGTTAAAGTTGAAGAAACATAAGATAGATATATTTGAAGCAATTAATATATCTATTTTTTCTAGTTAATAATATCAATTTCCTTTTCACTTTTTCCAATATCATGTTGTGTGAGATGAATTGTGACATCCCCAAAAATAAAATATTTTTTGAAATTTAAATTTGTTGGAAATTTATTCCGTTTTTAGTAAATTCGAATTTGGATTTTTTTTCCATTTATGGCAATTTCGAATTTCGAATTTGATATTTGTAATTAATTATTATGACTGTTGGGCAAAGATCTAATTAGACTCAACTACTATTTGACTATGACACTTGTATAAAAACATAATATTTCTATTGATTTCAGGAGGACAAATGGAACATCCATGTTAAAATCAGTTGACCATAACTCCATGAGTGGGGAATATGTTGGAACTACATCTAGGTTGATTATTACAAGTGGCAAATCGGTGATTTGGCCATTGGCATCCCCTAAAAATCAAGGATTTAGAAGGCTGCAAAAATTCCCAAGGGAGGGAAAGGACCTAGGAAAATTGATAAATAACATATGTGAGGAGGCAGGACGCTGCCAAGTATGCTGGGAAATGAGACTATTGATTTTTTATTTTTTTTATGAACACTACTGAGTGAGTGTGAGGCAAGAGGAATCTGTTGGAATTGAAGGACATTTCTGAGGAGAAGTTTTCCAAGTTCGCCCTCATGGATTTATGGTCAGGCTAGGGGGTGAATTGGGCAAGTGATTTTGGCTACCCTATTCTACGGTTGGGAGGAACATGGTTGTTCCCTTTGTCTTCCCACGCACTGGTTTAGATATGTAAATCTTCTCCTGCTTTGTTTGAATGATTTGTGTATCTGAAATTATGCATCTAATTGTGCTAAGTTGAAATAATTCCATGGATGACATATGTTCATAGTATGAACCTTATAATCAAAGACTAAATTCTGGGAATGGTTCCTCCTAAAACTAAAATGCTAGGAAAAACTATCTATATACAAATGAACTTGAAAGAACAGATCCATCTACAGGATATGTTTAACTCTGTAATTGAAATTCTAGTTAGGATTATCTGTGTATAAATGTGCTTGAAAGGAATAGATCTATTTATAGGCATATGTTCATTTCTGTGACTGAAATATTAAGCATATTTATCTATGAATAATCAGACTTGAGTAAGTTTCTACATATATAAACGTTTAGGTGTATCTCTGTAATTAAATTTCAGAAAATCGTATCACTTAGCGGAGACTTCCTTTCTAGTATAACTTGGAATTGAAGAGAAATACGAGACAACACGATTCCTATGGATCATATATATGTTTATATATTATACATATATATTATTTTGGAAACTGTATAGGCGTCACAACAAACCAGAAGTGGACTATATACAACGTAAATAGTTAATATTATATATGTTTGTTCATGTATTATATGAATCATATACTGATAAATAGTATCTATCAACAACATGTAAATGAAATGCTAGATGCATAAATACTGAGGAAATTGAAAGTTAAAAATATGGAACCCCTTTTTATATATTATATCCAACGCTAGAATCGAAAGTACAATGAAATGGTATGCTTCAAGAAGTTATATTAATATCAGAATACCGTTGACAATCAAAATTTAACCATTCTGTATTACTCTACTTTCAATATGCGACATGCAAAGAAGAAGAGTCCTGAATCTTGCATTAATTAAACACAGGCAAAAAGTTTGAGCCCAAATTTAGGGTAGGTATGAAACTACGTAGCCGAGGAAATTATAAACAGTTTATATGGTAGATTATTATAATGATCGTTTCCTTGATAAACAAGAATTGAACTTCAAAATGGGTACATTAAAATTATAGACCGAGGAAAAACTTTAACCTTTGCATCAGGGATGATTAAATCCCAAAGGGTTTGTGTTAAGGAACCCGAGTACCTTTCCCATGAAAAGGATGGCCGAGATCTGCTCAGGATCATTTTAAATTCTCCTTGAGATGAAAAGGCTCCCTCAAGTCCCTATTGGAACCTCAATTTACATAATCCACAGGCCCTCCATGAAAACTCCACTGACGAAAGTCAACAGGCAGTTGACTCTACTAGTATAATGCGCATGCGCCACCTAGAATAGACTCCCTCTCTCCAAATCCTTTGTGATATGACCATAGACAAGGCCTTAACACAAGCACCTTTAATGACTCATGATCTCACGAGTTTGTGAGTCAAAGACCCTCAACTCTTCTTGCACTCCAAATCTCTGATACCCGAAATACGATACGGGTATGGCTTCCTCCTCGCTAGCGCCTGCTACAAATAATCGTGGGCTAGGCTAAACACTATCACTACTCGCATATTGCAACTTCACGAGTTGGAGTGTTGAACCCTCATGTTCCTCCTTTGTGAAACCCTAAAGCACGATAAGTCAGTGATGAGTTGACTCCTTCCAAGGTGATGCATGTATGCTACCTGTCACCTACTTCTGCCTTTTCTGCATGTTGTGTGTTTGTGCCACCTATAAACCACATGGTACCCACATAAAGGATGTGCCACATGTCGCATGAGCCCTCGACACTCGACACTTCACGAATTCTGCAGTCGAAAAGAAATGCTTCCAACCTTTGAACCCCCGATATGTGATACCACGTGGAGGTTCTGATCCAACAGATCTCCTTCTCTGAGATCCAACAGTTGGAATGATTTCTCAATATCGTCGATCACGAATCCTTGATCCTCTCCACACTTATAATTATTTTGCGTGAGAAATAATTTTGGGATCATGAATCCTAAGTCCTCCATAGTCCAAGTTCTGTATAGTATGACATGTATAAATGTTTGGAAGCATAGGACTTACATAAATGTTAGAGTAATGGACGGTTATCTTAGCATGACCTGGACACCTATATATTGGCTGATTAAAATGGGTAACCATAGTATAAGAAACTTATCAGAGTTTAATACTAGAGAAAACGATCATTTTATCCTAAGAACGAATCTATCGAGTTAATTAGGATTAATGTTCAGGAGAAGACAATTTTTATTTTTTTTTCATCAAAATTAAGCGATATTACATTAATGTAGTTGTTATATCTATGATATATTATATTTTCAACTTATAATTGTTATTTGTGAGATGTGTTACAAGTTATTTTTTTAGAGTAACATATCACTTAAATTCTTACTCTATCCTTAATATTTGATTTTTAAATCTCTATATTAAATTTAAAAACTTAATATTTGATTGTTAAATGTCTATATCAAATTCACTAAATCCATATTGTTTACAAATTATTTATTAATGTCTATATCAAATTCACATTTTTAAGTAAATCCATATTGTTTATACATTTATTGTTTGTGTGTATAATTTTAACATAGAAACATGCAATATGGTACAAGAAAATCTATATATTTCTATAATATTACATAATATTATGTTTCTCATACCATATTTATTTCTCGAGTATTAACATAACAAAAGTAACTTGTAACAACCCGTGTACTAGATGCAAGGGTACACCAAGAAGGATTAACTTATAGTTGTATAATGAAGGAGTCATAAGAGTACCATGCGTTAATAAACCAAGGTAGAAACCTATTTAATTAATTGAGAATAAGAAAGTTGCACTATCTATTCTCAAATTTAATTATATTTTAGTTATCTTCAATAAGAAAAGAAAGATAGATTTAATAATATTATTTATCATTTTACATTCCTACCTAGTTGTCACTTAAATATTTAGAAAAGTTTCAACTATGGTGATTCATTAATTCAATCCCTTAATTTTTCAATTCCAAATTATAGTTAAAGAACTCGATGCTCATAAGGACAACCAAAATGTTAACGCTAAGTATACTCTAACTAATATTAATTTTAGGATCAGTCCAAAAGATCCCAACTGATAGTAACGAAAGGTATTTTAAATTAAGGTAAGGCGTTTTAAACAAGGTGACAGTCCTTAGACCCTTTACATGCTAGAGATGACCATCACAGGAATAACAACAAGGAATAACAGTATTTAAATTTTTTCTTATAGAAATCATCGCAGGAATAACAGTATTTAATTTTTTCCTTATAGAAATCATCACAGGAATAACAATATTTAAATTTTTTCTTATAGAAATCATCGCAGGAATAACAACAAGGTCATCTGACGGTGTCAATCTACAATAATGAATAATTAATTGTTTAAAAGTAAAAACAGATTACCTGAAGTTCATCATATAATTAAAACAAGAAGAAGTGAACTATTAGAAGGTTTTTGACTGGTTTTATGGGAGAGCATCAGAGCATCTAGTCAACAGGTTTGAATTTAACGGGGAGTTTGGGCCTCCTGTGGACTGTGACTTAGTCGCAGGGGGCCAACCCTATGGCCAAGTCATTGGCATGCCCATGGCTTGGCCACAGGGTTGGCCCCCCGTGGCCAAGTCACAGCCTGTAGACTGTGACTTGGACGCGGGGGGCAGCCTTGTCACAAAGTCATGGGTGTTCCCACGACTTGGCCACAGGGCTAGCCTCCCACGGCCAATTCACAACCCATGGACTATGACTTGTTCGTGGGGGGCCAGCCCTGTGGCCAAGCCATTGGCATGCCCACAACTTGGCCATAGGTCTAGCCCCCTGCGACCAAGTCACAGTGAAAATACCAAATTAAATTAAATTAAAATTAAAATTTACAAAAATTAAATTTAAATTTAAAACTTCAGAGATTAGGCTTACCTGCAGCTCTAACCCACTGAATTCATGTCCACCCAAAGGACTGCCTGCCAACAGGATCGCACCAAACATTCCCACACCAACACGACCATGCCAAAAAACTCACTAACACTATCACTCGGAATCACCAAGAAATTACTCACGCTATCACTCACACCCTCCAAGAACTCAAAAAACCATAATAGTCACAATGTGTGGTAAATATATAAACATCTTTTTGGCCGAAAAAGATATTTCGACCGAAAACATATTTCAATTGAAAAAATATTTCGGCCGAAATATCTTTTTGTTTGGAATATATTTCAACCGAAAAGAGCTTACCGGATGAAAAAAATTCATCCAACTAAAATGGTACACGAAACTAGAGGGCGTCGTCATGGTACTGTTCGATTTGACGTTCAAAGGTTCGACCGAAATATAATTTGGGCAAAAGAAAATATCTTTCGGCCAAAAAAAAAATTAGGTCAACCGAAAAAATGTCTTTCGGAATTTTGGAGATCCGATTGTCACGAAAGTGTTACCCACCTTCATGTATTTACCCACTAGTGTTTTACTTGCCTATGGAATTTTGTAAACTTAGACCAATTTATCCCACATGCATTACGAGAATTATTCTCTTCTCACTCTCTCATATATAATCAAGGTGACGGAGGTCCTTCAAGCATGCAATGGAATGTGATGTAAATTTTGTTGTGTATGAAGCATAGACAACATCTCTTTCTCTTTAGAGGTAAGAACCCACATTCTAGCTAGTTTGTGTTCTACATTGTTCTACTATTTTATTCATTAATAGAAGTTGGGTTTCACTGTATTTCTATGTTTTTGCTATATTTTCCTTTATATCTCATTTTTTTTCGGCATTATCCATATCATCTTGTATCGTCACCGATTTCATATGCACACTTTCTCATTGTCAATTTGATTTTTTATTCTAGTTCCCATATCAGATTCATTACTATCGAGTATCTTTCACTTCGGGTGTTTTATTTCATGTGTGTAGGTACTTGGTAGAAGGTTTAGTTTTCCTCACTTAACAACCTCACCATTATATAGTGTCTTCAGGTATATACATCTTGAAATTGGCATATTAGTCACTTCCTCTAAGATAATTTCATTTACTAGTATTTTTCTCCTACATATGCCTTTGGGATTCCATTTCCGAGTTTAACTACAACTTCACCTAGTTCTATTTTCACTTGGTTGTTGTTTTATGGTAGTATTCCACCTACATGGGTTGTATCAAATTTTGGCTCCCTTACAAAATTGATACCCATGTATATTTTTCCCTATAGAATGGGATTCTATGAAAATTTTCACTTATGAGAGTAAACCGCATTCTTCTTCTTCTCATATTGCTAGCTAAAACACCCATGGACTCCTAGATTTTCATCAAAAAATTTAGTTGGTTCTACTGAATGCATTTCCACATTTTTATTTTCCCCTAATCTTCCCTAAAGATCAGCTGACCATTTTCATTCCAACTCAACATTTACCCACCTCCACAAAGACCCAACACTATGGTCCCCACCCCCCATTTGTTCTCACCAATCTTGCCTCATTGGGTTGAGTCATTTTATCGGTAGGGAACCCATCTCTGTGTTTGTGCATTCAACCCAATTATTTTTTCAATCAGTTGGTAATTGTATAAAGCACCTTTGAATTAAAAAATACAATTAGAGCCAGCACACCAAATGGTGTCATTTTACCCAGCGACAACCCTCTCCTCCCTTGGTCATAGAATTTACATTGATTCACCCATGTCTACATACATACTAGTTATTGGCCACATCTCACGTATCCCACTACCCTTCACTCTAATCCGAGAGTTTTTACTTGTAACTACAAACTCTTGACAACCACATCATCCTCAATTATGACTTAACAATACATTCCACATATTTTATCATCTCCCTTATGTAACATCCTGCTCTTGTGCACACGAAGAGAATTTATTCTTTGAGGACACTTGTGTGCGAGTGATTTGGGTCATTATACTATTAGTTGTTTTGATTTTGATTATGAGATATTGTCGATTTTATGATATATTATTTTGTTGTACTTACATAGATAGGTACTATTGACTGGGTTCTCCTAAGTGTGTGGGACTCTGGACATTGAGGATCTCGAGGCATCGATGAAACCCCTTGGACTCTAGATTGAGTGAGGGAGTGGACTATTAGGGTTTAAATGTTGTTGATGTTACATATGTACATATGATTAAGATAGTATGATGTTGATTGTTTTTGCTGACATGATTCGTTGATGGATGCAGGCTGATGATAGCTTGCCGACCAGAATCACTTTTAGATTAAAGGGGTCACGCACGACAACCAGAGACATTGAGAGAGAGGTCTAGTAGCAACCCTTCCACAACCCACTAGCCCTCTCGTCGTGGCTCAAACTATAGTTGAGAAGACCCACGATGTCGTGAGGGAAGACTGTGACAGTTGCTCGTGATCATTCTAAAAGGTGCACAATAAGGAAGGGTCTGTATTCCTTAGGGTCCCTTAGTCTCCAACAAAATCACCTGATGGAGTATTGAAACCAGGGAAGAGGCGAGTGGCACCCTTGGAGCATGTAGTCTGTCTTGAAGGGAACATCGTGATTTTAACTAGTAAATTAATAAACCTAGTGCCTAGAAAACTGTGCCTCCTTAGGACCTAGTCGGCCTTAAAATGAATGATGTGATAAGTAAAGTTTAATAACTAAAATTTTCCTTAAGAACTACCGCCAAGCCTAGTGAATTTA
>JASDQU010689358.1:65369-79074 GCA_032191745.1 Picea mariana | reverse complement strand
GTAAATGGGCAGAGTTTCTTTGTTATATTTTTCCTCCTCCAAATGGGACCCCTACCCCTTCTTTTATAGGCTAGAAGGAGCTAGGTATTTGGACGAACCCTCGACCATGCATGGCCAGGAGTTTCAGTTAACTCACCCATAGCTTTTTTTTCCATTGGCAACTTTCCTTTTTTCATGCTTTTGTCGGTCCACGCAGGCTTTTTTGGGTCAGCCAGCGTGTACACGTGTGCAGTAATGGATTAGGGCGTGTGGGCCTTTATAAAAGAGGATTTTGAAAGAGTTGTTCAACAGTGCTTTGGAAAAGAAGGGATATGAGTTGGTTTGATGTCAGGTAAGCATGTGTGGTGCAATTTAGGGTTATAACACATGTGGAGGCCCACACCCATAAAACCCCATGTACGTCCCTCCATACAGCCCCTGCCCAAAAAAGGAAACCCTAATTCTATGCACGATGATCAGACCACTAACCTGAAGCTCGCTGGTCCTCGATCGGATGCCTCGTCCTCCCAGAATCTCCAAATATTCTCTGAATACTTCTCATCCAGTCACTATAGCAGAAATTACAAATGAGGTGGTAATGTGGGCCCTACAGCTATATATAGGCCTTTTCGCCAAACTTCCACTCACCATTCCAGGAGCTCCGGCCGTCCATTTCTCGATCCGTCTTCAGCCACAGGATCAGCATCCTGTCATCTACATCACGACAATCCCTGGGTCTCTTTTCATCCTGAGCCTCTGGGACACCATTTTTTCATACCCTGACCAGGTACGCATGCGCATATTCAAAATTATCAAATAAATGCTCATATGTTCGATTCTCTTCAGATATTGTTCATGTCCGGTATTTGGTTTTCATGTGTGCAGGTACTTGGTCATCATACATCAACGCAACCCCTTCAGGTATATACTCAGTACTGGCATGTAGTCATTCCCTCTAAATCTCACTTGCATCTTCAGTCACATCCTCTGACATTTTCCTCTAGGACCCCCATTTCCGAATCTACAGTACCAACACCTCCATTTGCATCTTCGGTACTGTCACCCAGTAGCACTCTTACCCACATGAGTTGTCCCATTCATATCACCCTTTTTGCGCTTTTGACTCTCATGTTGTTTTTCAAAACCCTTTAGGGATGGGAGTCCCGATAGTCTTACATCATGTCGTGAATCAGCCACATACTCCTTCTCCTCGTTTTGCTAGCTTTCCCAATGGACTCCCAGATTATCTCTTCATGGTTCTATTTTTTTTTACTGCACCTCTGCAGTATTATGAACCCTCCATTTCATCCACAATCAGTTTTCCCATCTGCAAATTTCCCTTCATTTCACTTACCTCATACAGAAACCCACCCATGGGTGCCCCACCCTCCACCATTTCTCCGAGCAAATTTTTCCCTACCCGAGCCAACCATATCACATTGGGGCACCCATTTCTGTATTTGTACACTTATCCCAAATTATTCTTTATTTATTGTACAAACGCCTTTGTTTCCAGCAGTTACATTACCTTTTTGTCGTCACCTTTGGCGACCTTCTTCCCTTTTTGGCAAATGCAACCCATGTCGCCCTTGGTTGGGGCACTCTTTATCATCTACCCTTATTGACATCGTCCATATCCTCTGAGTATCCCACGGGCCACTTACCTCTGCCCTCTGAGTTTATTCACTTTGTCCCGCCTCTGGCACAACTTCGCCCAAGTCTTGTTGTCCCCCTAACACTCGACTTAGTTGAATGGTTGCAGCCACTTAAACTTCACATATACCCCCAACCAAGGGCAGTCTTGAATCTCCATACATCTTGACTTTGACCATGTACCTCTTCCAAATTCCTAAGCTCATCTAGTAGATTTCACGAAGCCATTTGCTTCTGGGAGTCGCGTTCCCCTTTTGTCGACATCAGCACAGTTTTCCAGAAGGGCAATAGTGTCTTGATTCTCATTACCCATCCAATGAGAGATCTCGGACAGCACAGGGAGAACCACAATTGCTCCCTACTATCGTTGACCCCCATAACATTCGACGTCAACAGTTTCTCATGTTACGGTGGGTCTTACTTTGCGACTATTGTAGTTAGTTCTCATACTTGCCGAAGACCTCTGAACTTGGCTGGGCTATCAATGCCTACAGAATCTGTGATACTTTTTACAGATGTGACTGCCTACTATTCAGAGTATGTTCATCTGCAGAATTGTCTTCTGCCTTTATCACGACCTCCCCCAAGGGCACTGCAGTTGTCTACATCAACACTTCATTCCTCTTTTTTGAGTTACATGACATGAGCATGGGGCATGCCCGCCTCATTTGTACACAGTTTATTTTTTACCTTATGGAAGGTTGGGTTCTATAGGTTCCCTTCTCCCTCCAACGGGGCACTCTTGACAATCCCACTATTGCTCTCTCTTACAACAACACTCTCAGTAGAAGAAACATTGATGGATTTTGACTATATGTATGCTCCTAACCTCATCCGTTAGGGGGCATCTGTTATCACTGAAATTTCATCCGCAAATGGTTACAAGAATTCAGCATCACCAAACAGTGATGAGGTCATCCATGGACCTGAATTAACACCAAATCATTCACAAAGGGTCAAAACTATACAACTAGTGCAAAAATTAAAGGGCGCTATGAAGACATTGGGCGCGCGTTCACATGCATGAAACAAAAACACAAGATTCATGCACATGCGCACGATGCGTGACTGTTGTCGCAAAAATCCGTGCACCTGAGAAACGACACATTTATGAGAGTGTTCGGTCTCCCACCCACTTCTGGTTCAGCTTCCAAGTTGATTTGACACTCAAATCTGGACTGGATTCGACTGGGTGGCTGGTCAAAGACCTAGAAATTCCCTAATTAACCTCTTTACACACTACAAACTAGTTGGACAATAACTCAAAGGAATGCTATAAAAATACCATGGATACACTTCATTTTTCAAGGAATTCATAGAAAAGTTATGCTGTCATTATTCTCTTGAGGACTCTTCTATCCTTGCCAAGAGTATACTTGCATCATTGCATTGGGCAATCCATCTCACCCCTTGAGTGGATTATCAAAGAATTCTTTCACCATTTTCATTTTTATTTTCAAAGTTGTAAGAAGAGTTTATTTGTGGTGGTCCAAGAGCCCTCCCTTGGAGGAAGAAGGGACTCATAGTCCCCTTGCTTCTTAGTGTTTTCTTTCACTAGTATCAGCCTTATCATTGGTGACATGGGTCTCATTGTTTCTTTTGTCCTTATGTCCCTATGTTTATAAATTTAGTTGTTGTTTTATTTCTTAGTTTAATTCTTAGTTATTGTTTTATATTTCTTTTTCTAACCCTTTTCCTTACAGTTGTCCTACTTAGAAAACCCAATTAAGCTTACAAGCACCTCTATTTTGCTCACTAAGGTGACGAAAGAGGCTCAACACTAAATATCAAGTGGAATAGACGTGTCAGGAGCGAGCTCAATACTTTCTTGTATTCTAGTTGTGGAATCGTCGACATTCTTCTGCGAGGATATTTCTTTTGACTTGTCCAATTCTGACTTGTCCTTGGGCCTACCTGCTTGGGTCTCCTTACCATCGAGCATTTCTGTGTCTAGGTCACTTTCATCTCCTTTCCTTCTCATGTGTCCTCTGACTCTGAACATCGGGAACAAGAGGTGTTTTTTCCTCGGCTCCCTTTTCTTCTTCTACATGCATAGAGGTTTTCTGAGATGTCTTCGGAATCTCATCATCACTGTATATATCTATGAACTCAGTCAGAGGGTTAGGCACACTAGCTTCAACCATCACCCGACCCATATTTGATTAAATCGTCGTGCCTACCAGTGAATCAACTGGTGGCAATGTGGATTCAGGGTCATCTGACCCGTTGATGTTACCGCAGTCTGTGAGCTTGGAGCCACCTACCCTTGTTGGGCTCTCTTCTGGGTTACTGGTCGGAACGCTTGATAAGAGGGCCAGATCATTCAACACCAGATCTATCATTTGCTGAGCATGTTGGAGCAATAGTGTCCCTCTTTCCCTTGCACCTGGAGTTCTGAGAAAATTCCAGTTTTGTACAGGGGCTTCTTGGGGAGCTTCCGTTGTTTCGGTCGATTCGAATGTTACCCTTTCTTCCCTGGTCCTGAGAATTTCTTGCGATGTTTGCTCCAAGGACCTCACTTTATCTTCCCAGCTCATGGCCTTGAACTTTGTTACTCTGGGGTCATCCATTCTTCCCACCACCTCATCCTAGTCTTGAGCATTTTCAGTGAAAATTTCATCCTCAAACCGGTCTTGGGCATAAGGCCAATAGGACAATACTTGTGATGCATGTTTCAAGACAAGAACTTTGGGGTCATGCTTGCGAAAACGTCCTGTCTGGAACTGAAATTCCAATTGAATTAATCCCTCTTACTTGTCCTGCACAGTGTCTTTAACCTGGTAGAATCCGATATGGAACCCATAGGGTATGAATGCTCGCTTCTTATCCTTCACCAAAGTGACATTGTAGCCCTGCAAGATAGTTTGGTAGCATATTTCCCCTAGTACCAGTCGGTCGGGGACATATATAGGTAGCAAATGTGGTGCTCTTGTGGCACTGAAAACCCTAATGTAGGTTTTGTGCTCATCCAGGTACTAGTGACCAACTTTTGATATAACCTTTTTGGCCGCATCAGACAACCTTGGGCACTCTTTCTTGAATAGTAAAAAATGAATAGGTGTGATAAATTGGTCACAAATGAGAGAGTAGGATCTTTTATACCTGTTCTCCCACAAGATGTCGAAGTAGACATGGACCGGGAGCTCGGAAGTGTGTCATCTCAGGTTCATCCCGGCGAAGGCATTTCTTGCACAGACGACGTCCAATAGATAAGACGCCATGTAGAAGGTAACAGTTTCTCCTTCCTTTGGCTGTTGATCCTGTAGAATGCAGGTGCCAAGCTATTTGGAGATGATAGCACCCCAGTTGAATCTTGTTTCGTAGATGGCGATAGTATAATCCAAAGGCATCCATGCCTCCGAAAACCTGGAACAATCTTTCTCTCCGTGCAACCGACAAAGGAGAGCCATTAGATAGATATAAGGTTGTCTGAGGTTGGATGTTGGGTACCAGCCGGAGTTTCGGTTGGTGAATTTTTTGTCTTCTCTCCACCAGGACACCATGATTTTTCTGTTGTCGTTCTTTTGATAAAACTCCACAACAAAATAAATGTTCAAATGTTCATCTATCTCCCTGATGATCTTGTAATACTTTTGGACTTCCACTGGGAGGAAAACCCCAGCGATTTGACCATTATCATCATTAATTACACACTTATGTGCATCAGTCTAATCAATGAGCCATTTCAAAAGTTCAATGCAAGGGAATATCAGAGTCCTGCTCGCCACCATGTGTAGATAAGCCTTGTGGATGTTGACGAAGACTTCATCGTCCAGCTTCCTTGTCTCAGGATCGCTATGCGGGGCGTAATCGGGGAATTCTTCGTGCTTGATTTTCTTGAACAGGTCCTCCCATCGCGGGAATGTTGTCTTGGTCCCAATGTTCGCCTCTGTGTCCCCANAAGGCTGGGGGCTGAGCGAAAACTTCTTTGGTGATCATCTTGTTGATGGGCGTTGGCTTGGAAGTGAATTCCAATTTTCTTACAACGGTTGGGGAGGAGCCTTCTCCTACTTCTGATTCTTGTAGCTTTGGTACTCTAGGAGATTTCCTAATGGTAGGTTTCTTCGAAGGCATCGTTCCTGCAACCGAAGATGCTCAATTAGGGCCGGCACATAGGGTAATATTAGATCCTAATTTACATATGAGGTGGAAACAATAAAACGAGACCGGTACATACCTGTGTGCTTGCTAAACTATGTTGCTTAATACTCACTATACCTTGGGAGCCTTCTCCAGGGCATTCGTCTTTCTCCTTTGGATGTCCCGGACTTCTTTTGCACACAGAATGCTTTGGCTCATAATAATTCAAGGTAATATAATGAGAGAAAACTTACCGATTGCATCAAGCTATTAATATAAGCAATGGGACGAAATTTAAAACTACTTATCGCCAATTCTTTGTAATCAATTTTACATAGGTTGACGGTGGAGGCACGAAGGGAGATACATTGTATCTACAGGTTAAAATGGTCATTTTGATTTGCACACGAATTAGAAACTAATGCACGATCTTGGAATTAATCAATCAATTAAATGCATCATATCTAGCGTATCTTAGAGATAAAACGCCCCATCATGTCATTTTTCGAATGGGGAAGTCGGGGATCAACGCAGAGCTATGGGATTTTTAGTTGATACTTTTTTACAAAAATAAAACAACCGACACCAACTACTTTCGTCGGAGGGTTCTGGCATGACACATGGCAGATAAAGACTGATGATCTGACTCTTGATTACCAACAGAGGTGGAACCTTATTTCAGTTACGTGCTCTCTAACCAAACCTAGGAATCACCGATGTCGATTAGACATCAGGGGTTAGTAACCAGGGATGAACTTATCACATTCTTTTCCTTGCACGAGCTTCTTGGAAATTCGTCGATGCCGAAATGTTTTTACGAGATCGGTCGTCGGTGATTCCTTCCTTTCCCCGCAAATGACTACTTCCTTTCGTGTTTCGCCAACGCCAAATGAAATCAGTCATCGGCAACTTTCTTGTGCAATGCTTATCACGAAATAACAACTCCCCTTTTACCGACACTGACGAAAATTGGCGATCGGTGTCCTTAGTTTTCTAGGACGATTTTCTTTCATCTCTGATTCTTCCGGGTGCCAAATTTTCGACGTGTCAGGTGAAAATATTTAGTGATTGATTCTTTAATCAAATGTTAATCCCTTTAAGTTATGATGGATTTGACATGTTTAGGGAAACTTTTAAAGAACCAAGGAGAATTTGCAGAAAACAATGATAAGCAAAAACAACATTGTTCCGAATTAAAAAATAAGTGGTACCCAAAAAGTAAAATTTGGCAGAGAATTTTTAGGGTGTGTTGAGAGCTCAACAAATGGTGATTTACTGGACGAAAGTAGAATCTCTGTTCTTCCTTCAATTCAAATAAACTTGACTCATGTCCTCCCATTTTTTATTTATATTTATTTATTATTATTATTATTATTATTATTTATTGGAAATATTGTTTTAGGGCCTGACCATTTACTGGGAGGGCGTCAGGTTCTCCCCTCAAATTCTGCAATCGATAAGTGCTTGCCCCTATCTTTTCAGCAACCTAGAAAGGTTCAAGCCACAGGTTCATTCTCCCTGTCCCATTTTAGTACCAAGTCTCCTACCTCAAAACTCTTTTCTTTGGCCTTATGCTTATCGAACCATCGTTTCACTATCTGTTGGTGAGATAGGAATTTTGACTTAGCCTTCTCTCTCTCTTCTTCCAGCATGAGTAGAGTATTGATTCATTTTTGCATGGTTGATGAGGGTTCCTCATTGGAATCTTGGGCCAATTGAAGAGATGGCGGATAGAGCCCATTTGGGAGGATGACTTCTTTCCCATAGACCAAAAAGTACGGGTAGTTTCCTATGGCTTCTTTGGGTGTGACCCTATCGGCCCATAGGGAATTATGAAGTTGATTATGCCAATTTCTTTGGTTATCTATAATTCTCTTCTTTAATATCCTTACCATATTTTTGTTAGTCGAATCTGCCACACCGTTTCCCTGAGGGTAATAATTTGCAGAGTACTTGATTATGATTCCTTTGTCCAGATCAAACTTTGTCAATAGTGTAGAGGAGAAGTAAGATGCATTATCAAACACCAGAACAGAGGGGAGACCAAACCTTGTGATTATTTTTTTTTCTATGAATTGGATCACTACCTTCTCGTTTACATGAGTCAGAGGGATGGCCTTCGCCCATTTTGTGAAATAGTCGGTGGCAGTAAGAATGTACTTGTGCAGTTTAGAAGAGCTAGGCGTAATTTCTCCTGTGATATCTAACCCCCACTGCTCAAAGGGCCTCGAAACAGTCACAGGTTGAAGTGGGACTGCTTCCCTTTTCTCCTTTCCAGCGCTTATTTGAAAAGTCTTACAATTTCTAGCGTAAGTATGCACGTCTTTAAACAAGGTGGGCCAGTAATAATCGGCTCTCATAATATTATGAGCGGTGGTGTTTCCGGAAAAATGTCCTCTGGCAGGGCCATCATGAAGTTCCTTTAGCACCTTATCGACATCTTCACATTCGAGGCACCTCAACAATACCCCACCATAGTTGGTCCAAAAAAGCACCGAATTTATAAGACGATATTGTGCAGATTTTAATCTGAGGGCTCTTCTCTCTAGGGTTGAGGTTCTCAGGACAAGTTCTATGATGTAGTAGGTAAGCCAAGTCTTTGTACTAGGAATATCGTCCTGGGGAGATGTATGCTACTTCTCCACACCACAGAGTTATTTCATCCTCCCACCTGGAGTCTTCATTTACTTGATCCTTGGCTTCGGCTGCGAGCTTGCACAGACCTTGTCCTTTTACTAGCTTGGTAGGTTTTATGTCTAGATCAAATTCTTGGACTACCGCCATCCATTTCCCTCTTCTTTCTCCCATTTCTTGTTGGGTGAATAGAGATCGGACTACAGGGTGTGGTACAATCACCTTAGTGTGATTCTTGAGGATGTAAGACTTGAAATGCTTTACTGCCTTATATACTGAGTAGGCTTGCTTGTCTATGGCAGGATAGTTGAGCTCATCTCCTTGAATATTAGTTCTCATAAATGATAGTGGGGCTTCATTGTTGTCATCATCCCTCTGAGTTAAAACCGCAGCTAGCGATTGGTCGGAAGCGAAAGTATATAGATTAAAGTCTCTATTCAAATCGGGACTTCGCAACACTGGAGCCCGGGATATGGCAGCTTTGATGTTGTTGAAAGCATTTTTTTGTTCATCATCCCACTTAAATTCGACATCTTTGCGAATCATCTTTTGTAAGGGTTTAATAATTTCGATGAATTCGGGAGTGAACTTCCTCACGAAATTGATATTCCCGAAGAAATATTGCATGGCCTTCTTGTTATGAGGTAACGGAAGCTATGTTATGGCCTTAATCCTTTCAGGGTCTATGTGAATCCCTTCTTGAGATATAATATGACCTAACAGCTTCCCTTCTTCAACCCCGAAGATAGTTTTCTTAGGATTTAACAATATACCGTATTTCCTGCATCTTTCAAAAATCTGAGTTAGGTGTTAGATGTACTCCTCCCTATTCTTCAAATACATCATGACGTCATCTAAATATACTACTACACAATTCTTTATAAGCCCCCAGAATGCCACATCCATGGCCCTTTGGAAGGTTTCTCCTACGTTAATTAAGACGAAAGGCATGCGTTTATAAGCGAAGGGTCCCCATTTGGTTCGAAAGGTAGTTTTCAATCAGTCTTCTTCCGAAACCAACACTTGATTGTATCATGAGAAACCATCGAGCAAAGAAAAAATCTTCGAGCTCGACACTGTTTGCAGGAGTTGTTCCATCGGTGGGACGGGATAATTTTCCTTCTCCGAAGCTTTATTGAGGTTCCAAAAGTCTACGCATAATCGGATTTCTCTCGATTTTTTCCTCACTGGAACGAGATTTTCTACCCAGGCAGAGTGCCTAACCTGGAAAATTATCTTCACATCCAGGAATTTCCTTAATTCCTGATACATGAGGGGTTCTAATGAAGGGTGATATTTCCTAAGCTTCTATTGGAAAGGCTTGAATTCAGGTTTCATTGGGATGGTGTGTTGAATAATACGAGCATCATATGTTTTCAACTCCTTATAGGACCATGCGAAAATGTCCTGGTATTGTCTAAACGGCTTGAGGTAGGCCTTTCTTTCTTCCTTAGATATAGTTTTGTCAAGGTTTACATTCCTTGGGTTCTCTGGGGTCCCAATATTCACAGTTTCATGGGGGGGACAAGAGATGCCAGTCTTTGTGCTTTTAGGACCTTTGAATCGTTCCTTTAGATCAAACAGATCTTCTAGATTCGCTACCCCTTTCGGGATTGTATGGGCCTTTGATCTATCCATATGTCGGTCTTCCATAGGACCCATTTCTATTTAGTGCTCTTGGAACTCTTCATCATCAATAGTGAGATCTTTGAAATTGTCCTGATTGGTCAAAAAAATTATGATCTGTTCATCCCCTTTGAAGACTTTCCAATTAGAAATGTTATTAGGTACTGATGGCTTGTAGAGAAGTTCTACCGTGAATCGGAAGGCTTCATAATCTTCTAAAGGTGATAGTCTATAAGCGGCTGTGGCTAGGGAATCGGCAAGGGTATTCTTTGCCCTGGGGATTACTGTAATATTGAAAGCTTCAAAGCGCTCTATTAACCTATGCACCTCCTGCTGGTAATTCTTGAGGTGGGGTGAATTGCAATGTATTGTATTTCTTACTTGCCTAAAAATGATCTCAGAATCCCTAAAGACCTTTAGTTCCTTGACATCCAGATCTATGGATTTCTTTAACCCCTATACCAAAGATTCATACTTGGCAGTGTTACTGGTACACTCGAATTCTAACCTACAAGACAAAAAATGACGCCTACCCCTTGGATCGATTAGAATGCACCCCACTCCTGATCCTTCTTGTGACTTGGATCCATCAAAATAGAGGGTCCAAATATGTGAATGAAAATCATTTCTTCCTTCACCATTGTTAATGTTATGTTGTCCACCCTTTCCTTCCACCCAACCCATCATTGGGTTTTGACAAAAAAGAGAATCTTCTGTCGGCATCGGCGATTTCTCCCAGAAAGGAAACTCGGAGTTTTGGGTAAGAGGAACATTGGATATGAGGGGAGGGAAGTTTTTGAAGTAGGAGTCACAAGAATAATTACCCAATATGGGGAAATCAGTAGAGGTTGGTTCGTTTAGGGCTTCCAGATCGGTGATCGTATGCTTCAGATATCTCTCCCTATCAATTTGGATCATGTTCTTGTATCCTTTCAGTGGTAGCCAAAGGTGTGCCCAATCAGTACTAAAGTAGCCATTTATCTTTTCGAACCAATCTCCTCTCAATAATAGCCCATATGCCTCAGGGATATCTACTACAATGATATCAATCACCTGCACAAAACTAGGATGTGTCTCTATCCTGATCATCACATCTTTGAGTTCTCCCATAACCTTGACTTGGGTTTTGTCTAGTTGTATAACATGCTTATCACTTTTGATAGGGACAACACCTAGTTTATTACAAACGGCCAAGGGCATGACATTAGAAGATGCTTCGGAATCTACCAGAAAATTGTGAAGATTCCTATTGAAGACTTTGAACGTTAAAAGGAAAGAAGGCACGAAAGGTCTCTCCTTCCTGTCTTCTGAGCAGGTGTTTATAGTTGGTTTGCTTGCCAAATCTGCAGGCGGGAGAGTCTTCTCTTGACCATCGTCAATAGTCGGGGTTTTTACCAAACTCAGAGCTTGCAACAGAAGGTCTTTCTGCTGAGGGATTCTACATACGTCCATAACTGATATATTAGCTTTTAGCTTCTTCAAATCTTTGACTACGTTATAATCTATCTTAGGAGATTCCTACGTATGGATGCTTAGAGGCCTTTTACTGGGGGCGAAAGGCATTTTCGGGAGGTCGAGGGTTGAATTATTTTGAGAGTCCCGAGAGGCGTCGACATCTTTTAGGCTGGGTTGACCCTTACTACGTGTCTGTACCACCGTTATCTCTGTGGGTGGTGCTTAAGGTTTAAACAAATCATCCGAAGACATGATTACATCGGGATCCCATATCAGCATGGTCGTGTCTTGTGGTGGGTCAGCCTCTTCCTGATCAACAATGTTAAAGGTCGAACTGTTGGGTGGCTCGGTCAGAGAGACTTCACTTAAAAAATGATTGGACATTAAATTCATGGCCTGTAACCATTGAGGACATTCCCTTTCTGAGTGGTTCTCTTGGTGGTAAGTACAGAAAGAATCAGACGCGACATTCCCTAAGTTAATGTTTAGTTTGGCTGGGGGAGGTTCAATTGCTTTGAAAGGCTAGTTTATTTTAAAGAGAGGCTTATAGGGTCTTTGGCCTTGGTTTCCCTCACCCACATTTCTTTTCATATCTATAATCTCATTTGATAGTTTCTTGACCATGCATTGCAGGTCTTCTATATCTCCATTACCCTTATCGAGAGTTGGTTCAGTCGGATTCCCCAGCGGTCTAGTCAAGAGGAGTCCTCTCCTGGGAGGGGGTTGGCTTTCTTTTCTCTCTAGAGATGTCTGGCCTTCTTTACACTCTTTCATCTGGAACTCTATCATCTTGGTCTCTTCGAAATTTTCCACGAGGGTTTTCTTAGCGGCTCTTTTAATGAACATGGAAATAGAGGCCAGAAGAGCATTAGCATAGACCTTGATTTGCAACTCTTGAGCCGGTTTCGTCGTGGGCTGAAACTTGTTTAGGATAGTCATGAGTCTTTGATTGAAATTGTTGACCCTTTCCTTTGGTTTCATGGTGGCTGCGAATAATTCGGCCATAAGGGCTCCCGTGGTAGTTTCTTCGGTAAATTTGTCTAGGAAATCATTTTGGAACTTAGTCCAGCTGGTTATGGATCCTACTGGCAATTTAAAATACCAAGTGGAAGCCGAGTTCTCAAACATGTAGGGGAAAAGTCTGCATACCACATATTCATGTTGAACGTTCATAAGCCTGATCGCGAGTATGAACTTCTTGATATGATCTTCGGGCAATCCTGAGGTTTTAGGATCATACTTGGGGAGAAACTTTTCCAGGTGCCGAGGGAGATTGTGTACTCATCTAGGGATGGCCACGGAATCCCCGGCCAACCAAGGTTGGTTGTCTGGAAGTGGAACTTCTCTCTCCTCCTCATGACCATTGTTCTCTTCCATATCTTCGGAGTCGAATTTAGGCTCTTCCTCTTCCTAAAGATCGTTAGGTTCGGAAATGTCATCGGTTGGAGTCTCGGGTACGAGGTCAAGAGGTTCTTGGATTTCAGCGATCACGAAATCTATTAAGTCTTCGACGGAGTGTATGAAAACTTCGTCGAGAGTGTTGACTACTAGTTTGCTTTGTTATTTTCTTCGAGGGAGGATGGGGGTGAAGGGCAACGCACCGATTTTCCAGGCATAGGCTCTTGTAATCCTTCTAAATTGATTCACTTCCTTGTGAGGGAGGACATAAGGTATTTCAGAGTGAAGATATCCTTCCTTGGAGTGGGGTGAGTTATCCGCTTCAGGAGTACTCGGTAAAGGTGGGTTGTCTGTTGGATGACTAGCCATGCATGTGGGTCGTTACGAATCTATAGGTTGTTCAAAATATCATATAACTTACATATTCAACCATTCATTCTCAGGCCCTCCTTCTAGTGCCATTTATGTTGATGGGTCTTAAATCCCTTGACTCAACAGCAGGAACCAAACCTGCCACCGAGGCCCAATTAGACTCTACAGCGTTTAAAATGGAATGGTTCTCTAGATCTTGCGATCCGGCCAAGGTATCGATGGGCTTTGTGTTTTCTGGCGAAGGTTCTTTTTTCAGTTGGGACTGTTTTCTTTTTTGCATTTTCTCTTGGGGTGGGCCTGATATGAGAGGTGCAAGCCAATATAAACCAACTTGACAAATAACAAGATAAAGTTTGAACTACTGAGAAGAGGTCGAGATAAGGATAACCCACTGCTCAAACATACAAACGACAATCCTATACTGCAAGCCTAGTAATAATACATTAACCATGCAAGCATCCAATCATCGCCTAGGATTACTGACTACCAGAAAGAAAAACACATATGA
>JASDQU010689358.1:51024-65364 GCA_032191745.1 Picea mariana | reverse complement strand
ATTCATCTCATAATTCGCACAACAGTGCATCATCTTCATCTTTAAAGAAAAGAGCAACAAAGCAATTGTACCAGATAACTTGACAATATATTCGATAGCTCTTACTTGTTACATCTGCTCATAAGACTGAATAGGAAATAATTCTTCTTCAAGCTCAATCATGCATGAATTTAATAAAGATAACTTCGTCTTTCGTCCAACGGGACTTCTAAATTCATAGCAGCTTCAAAATAATTCTCAACAGCTAGAAAGAAAAAAGTAGTTCTTACAACAAACCATTGACCCTTAAACCATCGGTCGATCTTCCTATTTATAATATAAAGTCTTAACAGTAATTAACGGAAAAATACAATTTGAGCTAATAAAAAATCGCCACATGGCATTATCTCATTACAATTTCTTGCTCAGTCCACCTGGGATATTTCTTTGAAAGGATGACTCCTTTCGTATTCAGACCAATTAATGAACAGTTTTTCACAAGTTTGGGCCCACGGGAATTTGTGTTGTTCCATTGGGGCCACATATATCCCTCTGATGTTTGTTGCATGCACTCGGTATTTTACCAAGGTGGAATTCAGCTGTTGCAACAAGGTTTTAGCTCTGATCGGGTGTTCTGTGAATTGTTGCACCTATCCTGGCCTCGCATCGGCTACCTTTGCGCATTCTTCGGTCCATAGGGAGTATTGTTCGGAATACATCTTGAGCACGTTTCTTATGTCGATAAACTCACTGGGGGTGTCGAACTCGGGGAGTTTGATATCTTTCATTACTTTATTAATGTTATCCCAGTGCTTCTGGCACTTGGCATATTGTTCTTGGATCTCTCAATGTGGGTCCCGGGACATCTTAGCCCAGTATTCTGCGGATCTCTTTATGCGATCGAGGCTACTTTTGCCTAATAGTTGAATGCCATGTTCTTCCTTTTCTCAACCCTGTTGGACTGCCTCAATGTATTAGAGTCTTTCCACTGCTTGTTGCACTCTTTCATGCCATCGTTCCATCTCCTTACATGCTGTAAGGGACATGAGAGTGTCCTCCTGGAATTCAATTATATTTTTGGTTAATAGTTTTCTTTCTTTCTTGTACTCGTTGTAAACTCCCGAAAATTCACTCTTCAAATATGTCTTAGTCTATGTGGTGCCTTTGTAATACTCAACAAGATGGCACAAGTGCTCCAGTTCCTTCAGAGTATTAGCTAGTTCTCTTTCATCTCTCCTGGCCCTATCTTGGGCAACATCAGAGAGCACTCTTCCCACGCCTATTATCTCAGACGTGCGAGCATATGCTATGTTGATTAAGTTTTCCTTTGTGGTAACCAAAATGGAATGGTCCACAATAATATTTCTCTTCTTAGTAGTCCTTTGCATGATGGCCTTCCTCTTTTGATCATAGGAGATTGCATAGATGTCCACTACCTTGTCTACCAGATCTGGTATCTGTTGGTCGCCCCATGTGATCGTGTTTCCTAGGCTGTCGATGGTATATATTTATTCAAGATCAGACTCTTGAACCTCCTTATTTTTCTCTGAAGGCCCGACCTCTTCGCGTTGTTTATTGGGGACCTGAGTATCAAGTGGAATAGATGTGTCGGGAGAAAGCTCAATACTTGCTTGTATTCTAGTCGCGGCATCGCCGACGTCCTTCTACGGGGATCTTTCTTTTGACTTGTCCAATTCTGACTTTTCCTTGGGACTACCTGCTCAGGTCTCTGTCACATCGAGCATTTCTGTGTCTAGGCCGCTTTTGACTCCTTTTCCTTCCTGTGTGTCCTTTTGACTCTGAACATCGGGAACAAGAGGTGTTTTTTCCTCGACTCCCTTTTCTTCTTCTACATGCACAGAGATTTTCGGATATGCCTCTAGACTCTCATCATCACTATATATATCTATGAACTCGGTCAAAGGGTTAGGCGCACTAGCTTCAAACGTCATCCGACCCATCTTGGATTGAATCGTCGCACCTGCCGGTGAATCGACTGGCGGCAATGTGGATTCAAGGTCATCTGACCTGTTGATGTTACCGGGGTCTATGAGCTCAGAGCCGCCTACCCCTGCTAGGCTCTCTTCTGGGTTACTGGTTAGAACGCTTGATAAGAGGGCTGGATCATTCGATGCCAAATCTATCATTTGTTGAGCATGTTGGAGCAATAGTGTCCCTCTTTCCCTTGCACCTGGAGTTCCGAGAAAATTCTAGTTCTGTACAGGGGCTTCTTGGGGAGCTTTCGTCGTTTCAGTCGATTCGAATGTTACCCTTTCTTCCCTGGTCTTGAGAATTTCTTGCGCTGTTTGCTCCAAGGACGTTGCTTTCTATTCCCAGATCATGGCCTTGAACTTCGTTACTCTAGGGTTAGCCATGCTTTCCACCACCTCATCCTAGTCTTGAGTTTTTTCAGTGAAAATTTCATCCTCAAATCGGTCGTGGGCATAAGGCCAATAGGACGATACTTGTGACACATGTTTCGAGACCATACCTTTGGGGCCGTGCTTGCGAAAACATCCTATCTGGAACCGAAATTCCAATTGACTTAATCCCTCTTGCTTGGCCTGCGCAGTGTCTTTAACCTGGTAGAAGCCAATATGGAACCCATAGGGTATGAATGCCCGCTTATTATCCTTCACCAAAGTGACGTTGTATCCCTGCAAGATAGTTTGGTAGCATATTTCCCCTAGTACCAGTCAGTTGGGGACATATATAGGTAGCAAATGTGGTGCTTATTTGGCGCTAAAAACCCTAATGTAGGTTCACGCTCATCCAGGTACCAGTGACCGACTTTCGATATAACCTTTTTGGCCGCATCAGACAACCTTGGGCACTCTTTCTTGAATAGTAAAAAATGAATAGGTGCGATAAATTGCTCGCAAATGAGAGAGTAGGATCTTTTATACCTATTCTCCCACAAGATGTCGAAGTAGACATGGATCGAGAGCTCAGAAGCATGCCAGCTCAGGTTCATCCCGGCGAAGGCATTTCTTGCACAAACGACGTCCAATAGATAAGATTCCATGTAGAAGGAGGGAGTTTCTCCTTCCTTTGGCTGTTGAGCCTGTAGAATGCAGGTGCTAAGCTATTTGGAGATGATAGCACCCTATTTGAAGCTTGTTTTGTAGATGGCGACAGTATAATCCAAAGGCATCCATGCCTCTGAAACCTGGAGCAATCTTTCTCTTTGTGCAACCGGCAAAGGAGAACCATTAGATAGATATAAGGTTGTCTGAGGTTGGTCGTCGGGTACCAGCCAGAGTTTTGGTTGGTGAATTGTTTGTCTTCTCTCCACCAGGATGCCATGATTTTGCTGGTGTCGTGATTTTGATAAAACTCCACAACAAAATCCGTGTTCAAACGTTCATCTGGCTCCCTGAGCTTGTAATACTTTTGGACTTCTACTGGGAGGAAAACCCCAGCGATTTGACCATTATCATCATTAATTACACACTTATGTGCACCATTGTGATCAATGAGCCATTTCAAAAGTTCAATGCAAGGGAATAACAAAGTCCTTCTCACCACCATGTGTAGATAAGCCTTGCGGATGTTGACGAAGACTTCATCATCCAGCTTCCTTGTGTCAGGATCGCTATGTGGGGCATATTCGGGGAATTCTTCGAGCTTGATTTTCTTGAACGGGTCCTCCCATCGTGGGAATTTTGTCTTGGTCCCAATGTTCACCTCTGTGTACCCAAAGGTCGAGGGTTGAGCGAAAGCTTATTTGATGATCATCTTGATGATGGGCGTTGGATTGGAAGTGAATTCCAATTTTCTTGCAACGACCGGGGAGGATCCCTCTCCTACTTCTAATTCTTGTAGCTTTGGTACTCTAGGAGATTTCCTAGTGGTAGGTTTCTTCAGAGGCATCGTTCCTGCAGCCAAAGACACTCAATTAGGGTCGGCACATAGGGTAATATTAGATCCTAATTTACATGTGAGGTGGAAACAACAAAACCAGACTGGTACATACCTGTTTGCTTGCTAAACTCTGTTGCTTAATACTCACTATACCTTGGGAGCCTTCTCTAGGTCCTTCGTCTTGCTCCTTTAGATGTTTCGGACTTCTTTTGCACGCAGAATGCTTTGGCTCATAATAATTCAGGGTAATATAACGAGAGAGAACTTACCAATCACATCAAGCTATTAATACAAGCAATGGGACGAAATTTAAAACTACTTACCATCAATTCTCTGTAATCAATTTTACGTAGGTTGACGATGGAGGTGCGGAGGGAGATACATTGTATCTACAGGTTAAAATGGTCATTTTGATTTGCGCACGAATTAGAAACTAATGCACGATATTGGAATTAATCAATCAATTAAATGCATCGTATCTAGCATATATTAGACCTAAAACGTCCCATCGTGTCATTTTCCAAATGGGGAAGTCGGGGATCGGTGCAGAGCTACGGTATTTTTAGTTGATACGTTTTTACAAAAAGAAAACTGCCAACACCGATCACTTTCGTCGGAGGGTTATGGTGTGACACATGGCAGATAAAGGCTGGTGACCTGACTCATGAGTGCCAACAGAGGTGGCAACCTTCTTTCAGTTACACACTCCCTAACCAAACCTAGGAATCATCGATGCCGATTAGACATTAGGGGTTAGTAACCGAGGATGAGCTTATCGCATTCTTTTCCTTGGGTGAGATTCTTGGAAATTCGTCGATGCCGAAATGTTTTTATGGGATCGGCCGTCGGCGATTCCTTCCTTTCCCTGCAAACAACTACTTCCTTTCCCGTTTCACCGACGCCGAATGAAATCGGTCATCGGCAAATTTCTTGTGCAATGCTTATCACGAAATAACAACTCCTCTTTTATCAACACCAACAAAAATCGGCAATCGACGTCATTAGTTTTCTAGGACGATTTTCTTTCATCTCTGATTCTTCCGGGTGCCGAATTTTGGACGCATCGGGTGAAACTATTTAGTGATTAATTATTTAATCAAATGTTAATCCATTTAAGTTATGATGGATTTCACATGTTCAAGGAAACTTTTAAAGAATCAAGGAGAATTTGCAAAAAACAATGATAAGCGAAAACAACATTGTTTCGAATTAGACAATAAGTGGTACCCAAAAAATAAAATTTGGCAGAGACTTTTTAGGGTGTGTTGAGAGCTCAACAGGTTTCATAGTGAATCACTCAATGAAGTGAATAGAAGTTTTCAAAATTTGAGAAAGACAATAGACATCTAGAGATAATGGAAATGGATTCCATAATGATAATGGTTAAGCTTTCAAGGATACTGTAGTACCAAGGCGATGGAATGATAGGAACTACCTCACTATAAGGTGATTGAAAGTTCCAGTAAAGTAAGGTTGGAATATGATTTCCTAAGTGGAGGCAACTACCAATAGGACATATTGGTTGGAAATGCAGATGGTTAAGTGAGACTTGGATGGAAAATGTTCAAATGAGCACAATGATAGTGCACATAGTTGCAAGGATCTAGAAGGATTTAAATGAAGCTACATGTAGCATAAGAATCTTGGAAAATATATGCACTAGAGCACATAATGGAAGTGACGCATAATGAATATAGTAAAGATAGAATCCATGTGCAATAGTGGGCATGTTGATAGTGAATTCTTGGTGCATGTTGATGTGTATTAGTGCATGTGGGAATGCATGGACATACACATGGCATGCTTATAGACTAAAAGTAGTCTATTGTTATATATGTGAAATAATAAATCTATGATAAATGGATATGACTAATGATGGATTGTGTATCCAGAAAAATTGTTTATAGCATGGTTGAATATGTTGATGGTGTTACCGCTACATATGATAACCATTAGTATGAAGACAAATGAGATGGTAATAATGTTGATCGAGAGGTGGGTGAATGATCCTATGAGCTTACCAACTGACCAAGGAGAATCAAGTAATTTGATAACAATCATGCAGGTATGTATTTGTGTTGCTTGTGATGCATAATTACTAAAGGGAATTGAGGTAAGAGTTCTCTTAGTTAAATTTCAATGTTTGAATTTATGATTATGGGTAGAGGGCCTTGAGTATACACATGTTGTGTAATGTCAGAATGCAATTATATGAAATTTAAATGAATATTATGGTATGTTGGTTATGAGATCATAACTAAGTCAAGTAAGGATATACACTCCTACTATAGAAATAGATTCCAATAGAGATAGACATATGTGAGGCCGTGTTGTAATTGGATATGGAAGGGCTATAGCACCATACAAAGTGCTCAATGGTCTTCCCATGTATAATTGATGTTTGGACTACAACCTCTTTGTCGACACTAGAGAGCACTAAGGGATTATATTCCTAGTGTTGTGTATGGGTCAAAGAGGAAGGTATCCAGATGATCAGAGAAGTAAATGGGGAAGAGTTTGGATGATGTGTCAAGGTGTTGGTTGGACCTTCCAACTCATCATGGTGGAATACATAACATAGATATGTGGTATTCTGGAGTCAAAGAAAGTATGCATGGTGTATATGTGGCCATGGGTATTGGCACATTGGTTTATTTATTTTGATTTCATTATGAAAACCTTGGTATGCTAGATAATGCATGTGTAAGGAATGATAGTTTCATTCCATTTAATATGATTAACAGAAAGAAGTGATTGAACTGTTTGTATGCACAATTCTGAGATCACTTTGTGAGATATTGTAAATGAGAAATAAAATAACAATGTGCACTAATACTGACAGTTTGTTTTTTTGAATGAAAGTTGAGAAAGATTGCAGGTAGAATGGTCTTGAATATGGCAATGGTGTAATACCATATGGAAGATCGGTAAATTTCGTTTCAAGAGCCATACATTATGAGAAGGAATATCATATTGGGAAATTTGATTTCCTATATAAAATGGATTTGAATTTATAATTGAGATTGTTATGATGGTCATATGTGTGTACAAATGAGATACTGGCTATTGAAGATGGAAATCTTGTGGAAAAGGCTATTGTTAGGACACTGGAACCATATGATTGCCACTAGGTATTGATTGCTAGTGGGAGTTTGGTAGTAAGTTGGCGCTCTCCTTGCATGAGAATACCTTGGAAAATGAGGGATCACCCAAGGGATTGTGTAGAAAAGAAGGGGATACCTGAGCCTGGAGGGTGAGTATAGCAAGGAAGTGGCAACTTAATAATGCATATCACATGGTGGTTGGAGTCATGAGGGTGTGTCGGAAAATAACAAGGAGTTAAATTCTTTCCCATGGTAGCTTTGTGAAGCACGGGATATCCATATAGATAAGTATTAGATTATGATTGCAAACTTATTTTGAATACATGTTTATATTTTGGAGTTGAGAACTCCTGTGAATAAGATAATTTTTATATGATAAGGGATATAACATGTATGTTTTCATGATGGATTCATAGGAACAATTGAAGAATGAAGACATGAATTGGGTACTTGGAAAGAGGAGCACTCGAAGGAAATGGAGCTCAAGGACAAAGGCATGGAACGAGTAAAGTCCAGTGAACTTGTTGCGGGTCAAAAAAAGAAAAGAGGGAGATGGAAGTTGAAATGCAAGAGGCACATCTACAACTATTTGAAATTTTTGAGATTTTGTTATCATAATTGGAGTTCTTGGAGCCACATCTCTAAGACTTCCTATCTAACCTTATGTTGGAGCCCTGGAAGGGGAGTGGTATTGTTATCGCACAGTTTGTATTTTGGGAAAAACCCAACCCAAACACCAAATGTGTGACATAACTAGGAACAACTTTCATTGTCACCTCAATAGATGTCCCCCTCGTTTTAGTCAAGGACAATTCCAACACAAGGGAGGCTTCATGGTGACCCTAAGGGGATTATGCTGGAAAATGGAAAGAGATTGAAGAGTGCCCCTATAGATCAAGGTCAAAGGTGGAAATGAGGATTGATAAAAAAAATTATGAGTTGATGAAAGGTTACCAAAGTTATGTACCTGTAAAAGAATGTTAGATATACCCCGAATAAGTCAATATATGATGATCAAAGCCTCAAAACTAGTGGGGAATCAACAAGAAACTTTGTTGTCCCAAAATTGATGCAGTATATATATATACACCATCAAAATCATGTGTATAATGTTGGAAATAAATCTAGCAACAAGTAGACAAGTTTCCAATAATTAAACCAAGACTTTGATAGAAAAAGAGGGTTGTTATTAAGTGTTATTGACAAGATTTTATAACATCCTTATGGTTGTAGCAAAAATTTTCTACAAAAGCAAGTTCTTGCCACTAAAAGCAACAAACAATCTAGCCAAACAATATCCCTTAAGCAATAGAACAATTATGATAGCTTGAAAGTGAATTTCAATGGTAGAAAAGTGAATAAGAAAGTGAAAGAGAGTAAGTTTTTTGCAATCCTATTGGTTGTAGCTAAATGTTTATTACATCAGATAGATTACTTGGCTAACCAATATGCCCTCAAGGAACAATATAGCTTAAATCATGTATAATTACATTCCAAGATTGAACAATTCAATCTACTTGAAATCACATTTACCAATGCAAAATCTACTTGAAATCACATTTACCAATGCAAAATCTACTTGAAATCACGTTTACCAATGCAATAATATTCAATATCCAATGAAAAAAGGATTAGTGCCTTATCTATTTCAATTATAGAGTCTCTTATATATGAGTTAAGTATTATTAATCCTCTAGAGGTGTAAGTGTTTTTACTCCCCAGAGTAAACAAACCTTAGCAAGGTAAATCTACAAGGGTGTAATTTTTTTTACTCCTTGTAGCAACCTTTGAAATTGTATTTTCAAAGACAATAAAAGAGAGATCCTTGATGGAAGGTGTATTCCCTTATACTCCTCCAAGGGTTTGACAAAATAACCTTGAAATCAAGAAGAAATACATGCAATTCCATAAATTCCTTACCTAATCCAAGAGATAGCATGAAAAACCCTTACTTATCAAGATATTCCACCACAATTTTCAAGAACAGGCATGCAAGAGAAGTTTATATCCTTATCACACCAATAGACAAGTAAAAGAATCCATTTTGCACCAAAGACAAGAGAGAGGGAATTTCCCAAGTAGGGTGAAAATTTCAGCCAAGAGTTTATGTAATTCTCAAGTGAGTTGTGTCTAAAATGAAAGTGAGATGATCTCTATTTATATGAGGTCATCTAAAACCAATTTGTCCATATACGAAAGTAAACAACAAATTAAAAGAGAGTCAAACCCCTTTATTTCCCTTTACAATTTGATAAAATTAAAATTACATAAAGTAAATCCCTTAGAAGGGTGATTTCATGCCCTAAAAGGGTGACGCTAGGCCCAAAAATTGATATGTTGAGCCTCTAGATGCAATTTCTTGGGCCACCAAAGGCCATGTGTCCATATCTCATGATATAGAGTGTCATGGAATGCATCTTCCTCCTTCAAAAAACATCACCTCTCTTTGAGAACGATAAATCCCATCAAACCCTAGCCTGCACATGATGTCAAGGCTTAGAAGGTGACGTCCTAGGCCTCCAAAGGCCAATGTCCAAGTGCAAGGGGATATGATGTCATCACCTAGTGTTTTCCATGTGCCTCCAAAGGTAATGTCCATCATCTCAACTTCACAATGGATCCGCGACCGTCTGCCCATCATGTGGGGTATGGAATCCATCCTTGGGGTTTTCAAACCCCCCATGAAGGTCAAAATAGCACATTTCCTCCATGGAATAGCTCACAACTGGCAAGGTCTTGAAAAGACAAACAAGTACGCCCTCCAAGGGTCCACAGGTCACATGTATCATTCCAAGTAAGCCACATTTAATAAAGAACCACTCGAACATGTACATTAAATCCTCCCTTTTCAAACTAAACAAATGCTCAAAAACCATATAAAATTTTCCAAATTCAAGTATGGGAGGGTTGTCATGGTTCCCTATTGGGTAGATAAATCCCCAAGTCAATGATTGTTTCCCAAGAAGACCCTCTCTAATTCATGTAAATGAGTATGAGGTGGATGGGGGTATGAATTTTGGGAATGGGGTTTCTTGACATAAAAGGGATCATATTGTCTCATTTATGGGTGCCTTTGTAGAGGGTGTGTTGCATCCCTTGTTTGCAATGAAGCCTTTTTCCAAGCCCTTTTATTTTCCATTAATTTATTAAGGTCCAAATCATTGAGTGTTATTTGCAATGGAAAGTAAAGAGCATCACAATTCCACTTGAAGTTAGGAATACATCGAGCGTCATGTGCAAGGAAATTAAAAGACACTGTGAATGCATTCCCCCAACAAGCGGGACATTTATTGAATTATGTGTTTTATTTTTTACAAGTCCTTGATTTTTATGGAGAATATTTGCATTGCTCTTAGGACCTTAGAGAGAGTATCTAGAGGGATAAATTATGTCTTTTATATTTTGTCGGCTACAAAACCTCTAGGCCTTTAGCCCCGTCTTCCCATGAAATGAGGTACAAGCCCTTCTTGGGGTCAATAACTCTGAAAACCCAAAAGATGAGGAAATGAAAGGGAAGAAAGTGTGGAAGATGGTAAGTATGTGTGGGAATGGTACGATGACCCTTCAAGGAGACCCCCTAGTAGCAGTCCTTTTCCTGAGGGTGATCCACTTACTAGGAAACCATGTCAACCACCAAGGTGAATTGAGTCAAAAGGTATGATTTCCAAGAAAACGTTTTTGTAATCAAGAAAGGACTCTTTGCAACATGCTCAAATGCTTAAATTATTAAAATGACACTTACCACGACACCGGACTTGTTATCTCATGAAGAAAGACTTGCTTTACTTTATAGGTCATGCTGGTGTGGTGGACGTTGTTGTTGTCAATGAATGGTGGTGTGTGGTGTGAGGAGGGCCTTTGTCTGTTCATCTGGCTCTCAACACTCCATGTCTTTAACATTCGGGCCTCGAGACATCATCTCCTTAATAACCCCTAGCCTAGGGGAGTAACATGTACAACCTAAGGAATATGATGCAGACAAGGGGGTACACTTCCTTGGGTTTTGTAGGTTGAGGGGAATTAGAGCCTATTGGTTGGAATTGTTGTGGAAATCAACAAATTGTAAAAGTTGTTGTAGTTGGAATTCCTGGAGTCACAACTCTAAGACTTCCTAGTTGATATGTATTGGAGCCCTTGAGGGAAGTGGTATAACATGAGGAACTGTAAATCAGAGAATGGGGTACACATCCTTAGGTTGTGAAAACAGATGGGAGAGAGAGATTGTTGATTATAATTACTACAATAATTATAAATTGTGGAATCATTGTATATGATTTTGGGTTTGAGTTCCTATGTGAACATGTTTTGGGATGAATCATTTGTGTTATATTAGGCCAAGGAGCCTATATGCTAAATAAATTCTGAAAAGCCTAGAATTGTAATATATATGTACACATGTATGGTGTTGTTCCCTAAAAACAATGCAAAAATAGGGGGTGTGTAATATCCCTAGTTTTAATTCCTACAATTTATAATGTAATTGTATAAATGTGATTTAGGTTGGTGAGTTGATATATTTGGGTGGAAGAGACTGTATGAACTGGATTATTTTCGGCACGAAATGAGAGAGGAGATATAATAAATAAATGTACATAGATATATATTATATCAAATAATATAACAGAGATTTATCATAGATATAACCATAAACACAGAGATACATTAACACACAATTTCTATTAATGAGCGAAATGTACAAATTGTAGAAATACAGAGTGAAAGACTTGCTAGAATGGTGGCAGCTTATATCTTAGAAGAGATGTAATGGATACTCACATTTGAAAGAATATGATTATTACAATGAGGCTCCAAATTCATTTTTAACATAAATAAAATCCAAAACCCTAACCCCAGAAGATGAAAAACCAACAGTTTTGTTGACCCCATTTTGGGTAGTTTGGTGTATCAACTTCTCGGGGGTGTAACTTTGACATATGATCTCTGTTTGGGGTGCATGATAGCTCATTGGAAAGGTATTGATGAGGAAATTTATTTTGGGAGATCAATAAGAGCCTTGGGATATCAATGAGGTCCTCTATTGTGAAAAAACTTTGTTTAGGCCGTCAAAATGGTCCTGGAAGTTTAGGAACCGAAAAACTACTAAAAATAGTAAGTTGCCAACAAATTGTTTTGAGCCAGTTGGATAGGTGGGGGGGTAGCGATATCCACCTAGATAAATCCTTCCTCCTTAGGAAGCAATGGTATCCATTGTGTTGAATTCTCAGGGGAGAGGGGAAAGCGCTTGTTGAATATGAACCTTGGTGAATTGTTTTCCTTGCTGGAGAAGTTGTGATGCTTGGTTTGTGGGAGGTTGTTGAGAACATGATGAGATGATTGTGTGCAAAAGGAATATTTTCACTTTTATTCAATCTTATCGACCTAATTCTGCTAGATACAAGGTTCTTGGACTGAGGCTGCAGTGGGTGGAGTGTCCTTCTCTTCACCTTTTGAATAGATTGTGAAGAAGCTGGATTTTGTAGTATGAGATACTACCTTGCGGCACTGTTTAGGTGGGACAGTGGTTGGAACTACCTCTGATATCATGTAGAGATGACCCCCTAGAGTAACAATGACACTGCGGGGTCGAGACTCATAAATAGCATGGCGCTTCCACATATATGGCTGGCCCAAAAGAACATCACATAATACCTCATCCTTGAAGGGCTAGATATCGTATGACAATCGACATTGATGGCTGGCACAAAGATCCCATCCCTGGTGAAGCCACTCGATGTTGTATGGTTGCAGGTGTGTTGTTGTCGACAATCCCAACTGTTTGATGACCTATGCTAAGATAAGGTTTTTCTAGCTTCAACTATCAACAATGAAATGCAACGGGGTCCCCTTCAGCCACATTTGTGAATGGAATAGGCACTCCCCCTCTTCAGGATCTGTTAGTTCTTCTAGTTGAATTGTTGTGGTAGTGATAGTAGCAGTGGGGCATGCGTCAATGATCTGTATTCTCCCATTCTTTTCTAAATCGGATTCTGAATCTGGGTTCAGATATTTTTCATTGATCTCGGCCACCAATGATTGTTTTGAGTGACATTCATCAGTGTTTTGCCAAGGGGTTTTGTGGAAATCACACCACTTTCTAGTGTCCTTTGTCTTCACGTGACCCCACTTTTCCTATGGCTTGGACTGGTTTTCAATAGGTTGTTTGTTAGGGTCATCTTTATCATACTTTGGTTGTTGCGGATTTACAGAATCAAACTCTAGTTTGTTCTGGTGCCTAAATTTCTGCTCGATTTTGACATCATATCAATAGATAGTTCTCGGTGATGAGATGTTCAGAAATTCCATTTCAGTTTGGATGTACCTATGTAGAGCCTCACGATATTTCAGAACCAAATGTCGCTCAGAATCTTTGATACCCAATTTGGTGTGCAAGGTATGGAAGGCATTGGCGAACTTCAGCACCACTTGGCCCCTCTCTTGATGCAGCGTGGTCCATCTCATGTACTAGTCATCATAGTTACCAACAGGGTAATATTGTTCCTTGACCACATCCAAAAAAAAAAATCTCAAGTGGGTTCGACCCCATATATTCCAAACTCCTTTGTGGAACTTTTCTCCCAGTAGTTTTCCCAACAATGTTTGACATGGGGGAGAACCTTAAGGAGTGCGAAGGTGATTTTTTCCCTATCGAAAAAATTGTGAACAGAGAAATAACCTTCTAGGAGATTTAACTATTTTTCTGGGGCATCCGCATTTATCTGACCTTCAAATACAAGAATATCAAAATTGACTTGTACCTTGAAAGGAGAGGTTCTTCCAAAGTGGTCACTTAATGAAGACGTGTCTACTGTTATCAGCAGGCATTGAAGGATGTGGGAAAAACTCTCCATCACTTCATCCCTCTGTTGTGTGAGAGCTTGCTCAAACAACAGATTGATAGAATCTTTTGCTCTATCATTTTTATTTTCTTCCACCATGGAGGGTTTCTTGGTAATTCAACATCAATTTTCCTCAATATAGACAAGCTCGATACCCAACTTGATATACTCAAACCTTGTCGGGGACATGCACTGAAAAATGATCAAGAGTAGCCTGATCTAATACCACTAATCTAGATTATTTTCGGCATGAAATGAGAGTGAAGATATAATAAAGAAATGTACAGAAATATATCAGACATCCAATAATATAATAGAGATTTATCAGAGATATAACCATAAACACATAGATACAGTGGTACACAATTTATATTAATGAGTGAAATGTACAAAACTGTAGAAATACAAAGTGAAAGACTCGCTAGAATGGTGAAAAATTATCTCTGAGAAGAGATGTGATGACTACTCACATTTGCAAGAATATGATTATTACAATGAGGCTCCAAAGGCCTTTTTAACATAAAGAAAATACAAACCCTAACCCTAAAATATGAAAA
>JASDQU010689358.1:24051-37493 GCA_032191745.1 Picea mariana | reverse complement strand
GTAAGTTATTGACTGGTCTATTCGACCTAGAGATGGAAGCAACCACGATCCTATGTGACAACTAGAGATGCATAAAGATGACCGAGAATCATGTATTTCATGACAAGTTGAAGCACATAGAGATCTGATATCATTACATCCGTGACATGGTGCAGAAAGGAGCGATAAAGCTCCAATATGTTAGCATGGATGAACAGGTTGTCAATGTGTTGACCAAGCCTCTATCTCGTGTAAAGTTTGAGCACTTTCGAGATAAGCTTGGTATAGTCCAGAAGGACCTCCCTCGAAAGGAGGAGTAGTATTGTGTTGAGATATGCCAACCTAGCACTGTGCTTCTAGCTTAATTGCTGTGACATAAAGCCAATCTAGATTGCTATGTAGAGATATGACTAGCACTATGCTTCCAGCTTAATTGTTGTGATGTAAAGCCAGTCTAGTATTGTGTTGAGATATGCCTAGTACTGTGCTTCCAGCTTAATTGTTGTGACATAAAGTCAGTCTAGTATTGTGTTGAGATATGCCTAGTACTGTGCTTCCAACTTAATTGTTGTGACGTAAAGCCAGTCCAGTATTGTGTTGAGATATGCCTAGTACTGTGCTTCCAGCTTAATTGTTGTGACGTAAAGTCAGTCTAGTATTGTGTTGAGATATGACTAGTACTGTGCTTCCAGCTTAATTGCTATGACGTAAAGCCAGTCCAGTACCATGCTTCCAGCTTAATTGTTGTGACGTCAATCCAGCATAGTACTGAGCTTCCAGCTTAATTGTTGTGACGTAAATCCAGTGTACTATTGTGATTCCAGCTTAATTGTTGTGTAGTGTGTCAGCCTCGTGCTGTGATGATGAGCCAGCCTCGGTGTTGTGATGATGAGACCAGCCTCGTGTTGTGATGATGATGTATTAGTTTTATACTAATCCATATTGATGTAAATGATGATTTCATTCCATTGCGAATGACGATGTTGTCGATGAGAAAAACTTCTGATGATTTATAGATACGCCAGTGAGTGTTCCAAGATGATATTGATGATGTTGTCCTCTCACCCACCTGATGTTGTTAATGATGTTGTCCTCTCTCTCGCCTGATGTTGTTGAAGAATACCCTTCTTGTTAAGGGGGAGTGTTGAAATAATGTAACTACAAAGTGTGTTGAGACTCAGAAATGTTGTCTTTCCATCCACCTTTCCCTTCATCAGTCTTCACATTTCATCACCCCATTAACCTTTCATGATACCATTTTCATAATTAAATTTGGGTTAAACCTTATTATTTTCCAAATCATTTATTTTAGTATTAAAAGGGAATTTGTGATTAAATATTAGAAAATTGACATGTTTCATATATCTCAAAAATGTGTGAGATTTATCATGTGTAGGAATATGTGAAGGATTAATTCAAAAGACTTCTCGAATACTTCCTCCACCATTTCAAGATTTGAGAAGATAATTCATCCTAATCCAAGGAGAAGATCATGGAGATTTGGTTNGACTCAGAAATGTTGTCTTTCCATCCACCTTTCCCTTCATCAGTCTTCACATTTCATCACCCCATTAACCTTTCATGATACCATTTTCATAATTAAATATGGATTAAAACTTATTATTTTCCAAATCATTTATTTTAGTATTAAAAGGGAATTTGTGATTAAATATTATAAAATTGACATGTTTTCATATATCTCAAAAATGTGTGAGCTTTATCATGTGTAGGAATATGTGAAGGATTAATTCAAAAGACTTCTCGAATACTTCACCATTTCAATATCTGAGAAGATAATTCAATCCTAATCCAAGGAGAAGATCATGGAGATTTGGTTGTCATATCTTATCCAAGATATATGAGAGATATGTGTGAGGATTTGAAGGGATTATATTTTGTAATAAAGGGAAATGGGTTGAGATAAAAGTGGATCTGTAATTATGAGATGTTTATCTCCTTTTCAAAGATTTCATGTATAAAAGAGAGTGCCTTCTCTTCATGAAGGGAGAGGAGAATTAGTATTATGTAGAGAGGAGGAGAATCATTTTGATGTCAAAGATGAGAATCATCATTATGTAGATTAAGGGAATTGTTATGAGATAGGTTCTTGAGGAGAATTGTTATGATGTAGATTGGATTCATGAAGAGACTCCTTTTGTAAACCTACATGTTGAAGATTAATGCAAGTTTGGATTCAATGATTTTGTCTCTCTAAGAAATTATCATTTGTTGATCTAAGAGCTTCCATGTTGGCATCGGCAAGGGCCACCGATCCAGCTTGGTAATATTATTTTAAATTTCTAGTGTAGATTTCATTTCATGTATTTGTTATTTCGATTTCATGTTATTTTGTTTAATTCCACTATTCAAATGTGTTGCAAAGTGTGGTAATGCAGGAACGGTTGGATCTCCATATTTCACCATACATGAGCTTTAATGGAGCATCCTACTTGTTATTTTAGTTTCTCCATGAGATAGAATCAAAGTTCATTTTTTCTTTTCATGAGCCATCAATGAACATGTCCATCACCTGAGCAAGTTCTTTTGCTTGTTTACGAGTTTTTCTTTCCATCTTTCGAATTGTGTGAAGATTGTCATTTTTAGGAGTATGTTGGTTTCTAAATGGTTTTATTATCTATACTAAACATACATAGGAACCTATTTGTTATCGGCACATATAGTGCATCAACACTACTGATTACGAATCCTGGTTGATAATTTATGTTTGGTAATATATTATGCAAATAATTGCACCAACAGTGTTCAGTCACTAAGATTCTCAGCAAATCTCCCAAGCTCCTATTTATGACTTATGTCTGTCCATTTGTTTGAGGATGATACACTGAGATAAAAGAAAAAAATTTCCCCACCTTCTTCCATAAGGTCCTCCAGAAATGTCCCTCGAACTTGGTATCCCGATCAGAAATGATACTCCTTGGCAAGCCATGAAGTCTTACAACTTCCTTGAAAAATAGATTCGCAACATGAGTTGTGTCACTGGTTTTCTGGCATGGTATGAAATGTGCCATCTTTGAAAATCTGTCAGCTACCACAAAGATTGAATCACATCCTCTTTGTGTTCTTGGCAGTCCCAATACAAAATCCATGCTCACTGCATCCCATGGACTTTCAGGTATGGGCAATGGTTGATATAACCTTATGTTCTTCCTTTTTCCCTTCGTGTGCTGACAAATTCTGCACCTGTCCACAAATTTCTTAACATCTGTCCTCATCCCTGGCCAAAAATATGAGCCATTCAGCTTTGAGAACGTCTTGTCATGACCGAAGTGTCCGACCAATCCTCCACTATGTTTTTCCTTCAACAAATTCTCCCTCATGGAGCATTTTGGAATACATAGCTAATTTCCCCTGAACAATAACCCATCTTGGATCATGTATTCAATCCATTGGCTTTTATCCTCGAGAATTGGATTATCAGATGCCTCATATGCCTCCTTGAAATCTAGATCATCTCTGTACATTTCTTTGAGGTTATCAAAACGCAAAGTCTTGACTCTGAATTCCTACATAAGCAAACATTTCCTACTCAAAGCATCAAGAACTTTGTTAGTAGTTCTAGAAATATGCTTAATCACAAAAGTAAAATTATACATGTATTTGACCCATTTAGCATGCTTTTGGTTCAACTTCTCTTGTCGAGTTACGAATTGCAAAGCGTGATTATCGTTGTACAAAACAAACTCTTTAGGAACCAAATAATGTCTCCATTTCTTAAGTGCTTGTATGACAGCATAGAATTCTTTGTGATATGTGGAGTACTTAATCTTTACTTCATTCAGTTTTTCGCTAAAGTATGTGATCAACCTATCATCTTGGCTCAAGACCACTCCAATTGCAAATCCACTCGCATCACACTTGACCTGGAACATCTTGCTGAAATCTGGCAAAACCAGAATTGGTTGTTCCGTGTTCTTCTTCTTCAACAGATTGAAGCTCTTCTCTACTTTTTTTGTCCAATGAAAAGACTTGTGTCTTTTCTTCACCGTATCCATCATTGGTGTGCTAATTCCACTAAAGTTTCGGATGAATCTCTTGTAGAAACTTGCCAAACCATGGAAGATTCGTACTTCAAACACACTCTTCGGCAATGGCCAATCCTTAATCTCCTTTATCTTTTTCGGATCCATCTTCAACTCATTTGCAGAGTTAACAAAACCCAAATAAATGAGTTATGTCCTCATAAATGATGATTTCTTCACATTGATCAACAATTTCTCTTGTTGTAATCTTCTCATCACTACAACTAAATGATTTAAGTGCTCTGCTTCTATCTTGCTGAAAATTAATATATCATCAATATATACAATGACGAATTTCCTAATGAAATCCTTCAGGACTTCATTCATCAAACTCATGAAAGTACTAGGTGCATTCATTAAGACAAATGGCATGACAATCCATTCATACAGCCCCTCATTTATCTTGAATGTTGTCTTCCATTCATCACCTTCTCCCATTCTAATTTGATGATATTTTCTTTTCAAATCAACCTTTGAAAAAAACTTTGCTCCACTCAAGCAATCCATCAAGTCGTCCATCCTTGGCAATGGAAACCTGTATTTGATTGTAATCTTATTGATTTCCCTTGAGTCTGTACACATTATCCAGCCTCCATCTTTCTTTGGGCTGAGCACTGTCGGAACAATGCATGGACTCAAGTTCTCCCGAATCAATCCTTTGTCCATTAAGTCTTGGACTTGTCTCTTGACTTCTTCATTTTCCTGCGATGTCAACCTATACGTGGCTTTGTTCGGTAAACTGGATTTAGGTATAAGATCGATATTATGGCTTATAATCCTGATAGGTGACAACGAACAAGGTAGTTCGTCCACTACTATATCAATAAACTCTTCCAACAACTCCTGGATTTCTTCTGGTAGATCATCTATCCTTGTACTGGTCAAAACAATTTTGGGCTTCCTAACCACAATGAATTGTGTGTCTTCCTTATTCTTAACCTCATTAAGAAGTTCCTTCCCACTCATGAGAAGTACAGTGTTGCCCATTTCTATTTTCACCTCTTGGTTTTTAATCGACAACAACATGTGCATCCTCCCATTTTTCTCTAGGGTGTATGTGTTCTTTCTCCCATCATGAACTACATTTCTATCATATTGCCATGGTCTACCCAGTAATAGATGGAAAACATCCATGGGAATGACATCACATAATATTTCATCTTTATATTCTCATATCTTAAATTCAACTAAACATTGTTTAGTGACATTTACCTCATGTCCTTTTTGTAGCCACGAAACTCTGTATGGGCTTGGATGTGCAACAGTCTCCAGCTCCATATTTTCTACCATCTCTGTAGATACAAGATTTTCTGTGANGAGAAATTTACTCATCATCAAAGATCTTCCGCCCTCAGTGTCTTCTGCCTCAACATTCCATCCTTGAGCTTCGGAAATGTGATTTTCACCACCATATTTCTTTTTATCTGGACACTCATAGGATTTATGTCTGATTTTCCTAGTGACAAAGCATTTCACTTTACCTCCTTTGCCTCTTCCTCTTCCTCTAGCTTGAGGAAAAGTATTTCTATCAACATACTACCTTCCTTGTGAGCTTCCTCCTCTCTCATGTTGAGTTTGAGGTTTATTTTCCTCTTCTTTAGGTTTCTGAGTCCTGTCTTGGGCAATTGTTTGGCCTCTGGCTTGACTTCTACCCCGACCTCTTCAACCTTGCTTTCATCTTAGCTTCTCTTCAGCCTTCAGATCCATATGATAAGAATCTTCCATAGTCTGAATGGTTATCATGATCATCTCATCTTGGATGTCATATCGCAGACCATTCATGTACCTGGAAAATTTTTCATCATCACTTTCCCGATGACCTTATTTGATGTTTGTCTTGTAGAACTCTTCAGTGTATTCCTTCACTGACATCAACTTCTGTCTCAAATTCTGCATCCTCTGAAATAGAGTGATTTGATAATCCCTGGGTATAAATTTGACTTTCATCTTTGCAACCATTCTATCCCATCTTTTGATTATCTGCTTTCCTTTGCAGCGTCTGTCAGCCTGCAGTTCATCCCACCATAGTGTTGCATGCCCTTTAAGTCTAGTGACGACATGTTTGACTTTCTTGTCTTCCTCGACATCCTCGTAGTTGAATTATTTGTCTAGAGCTCTAATCCAGTCTAGAAGTTTTTCAACATCCAAGTTCCCCTCATACATGGGAATCTCCATTTTTTCTCTGGCACCTATCCTTGCAACAACCCTGAATAGGTGTTCATATACAACGTCTTCGACGTCTACTTCTTCTCCTTCATTTCCATCTTCATTTTCACTTTTATCTTCATTTATATCCCCAACATCAACTGTGTGCCTTTGTGCTATCTCCATGGCATCATGCCTAGAACGTAACTCGCGCATTTCTTTTTCCACTGCTAGATCAGGCATTGGTCTATCTTTTTTTCTCAGCAACATGGATATAGAATTTATCCCTTCTCTATGCTACACAAAGCAAATAAATTGTTTTGGGCTCTGATACCAAATGACGCAGACCCCTAACCCTCGGGTCGAGATCCGCACAGGATCATTCTGATCTCCTTGAGCCGAAGTGGCTCCTTTGGTTCCTCATTGAAACCTTCAAGGAATCTGATCCACAGGTCCTTCAAAAACCCCACCTGTGCAAAAAAGCACTAGGCGCGAGATTCACCCTCACACGACCACAAATGGTCCTTGGCACAAGCTCCTTTCGCAACTTGCAACTCACGAGTTCATGGGTTGAAGACCCTTGACTCCTCTTTTCTAAAATCTTGATGCCTAAGATGACGATAGGGGTATAACTCCCTTCTCGTTATCACTTCTTCAAGAGACCACCGGCTAGAGCCTAACTCTAGTGCCTCTCGCAACTTAGCGAGTTGAAGTGTTGATTCCTCTTGCTCCTCCCTTGCGAATCCACAACCCGTGATAAGTCAATGATGGTTTGACTCTTTTCAAACAACATGTGTCCATCACCTGTCACCACTTCTACCTCTCTCCGGGAATTTTATTATCACGCCACCTATCAACCACGCGGTTCCCACCAAGTAGACGTGCCACGTGTTGCATGAGCCCTCGCAACTCGCAAGCTCATGAATTCTACAGTAAAAAAGAGATTATTTCAAACCCCAAACTCCTGAGACATGATACCTGTTGGAAGTTCAGATCCGATGGACCTCCCATAGCTTGGATCCAATGGTTTGGATTTCCTTCCCTATTCCTTGCAACTCAAAACTTCATGCAAACCAAGAAATTTGGTCTGGCCTCCAAATTCTTGAACCTCGAGTTCATGATATGATCCAACAACATGGGTTCAAACGAGATCAATGGCTCACATTGATTTTTGATGCTAGGGTAGTGAGTTCTTCTAATCTCCTAACCACCTTGCAACTTCACTGGATTCTATGGTCCTCGCAACTTCATGAGTTCTCCACAGAAAATTCTGACCGCTCGATTCACGCTTCAATGATTTCTACCCAAACAAATGAATGTTCTCCTTCTAAACTTAACTTTTATACGATGGCTTCAATCCATGTCTCCCTTTGAAATTCTCAAAGGTACTAATCCTCCTGAGCTTTCACTTCCAAACTCAAGGCTTCCAAAAGTTTCATGCTCACACTCCTTGTGGAAAATTTTCAAATAAATCTTGGTTATTTGAGTCTTCGACCCTGTGCACTCTTTACAACAGTGGTCCTTCAACTTTCCCTTAGTTTATAAATTCTAAGATTTCAACCAGCCTATGCACACCTTGCACGACTCTGTGCTTCACCTCCACTTCTGCTGGTATGAGAACAACGGTATCTCTCCTGAGCTTTCTGAGATAAAACTCAAACTCTTGTCAACGCACACCTTGCGGACTTTTCACTGCACTCCTTGCAGGATATCTCAAGAAGAGAAACAATCAAAACTCATTCTCCTTCTCTCTCAAACTTCATACATTCAACATGAAATCATACATTCAACACAACATTGAAACAAATGCATAATAGAGAAATAAAGCCACTGTAAACATACCATTCAACTAATGTAAACAGTAAGCATCATAACACCATGAAAGTGAGTCAAAGCTTCATATATTAACTCAATTGCTCCTGTACATGGGTTCTTCTCTACATCTCTCTGCTACAGCTCTCAGTGTTGATAATTTTACAAAAGATATAATAATACAGAGGTGAGGGTGTCTATATCCGTTTTCCCTCCTACACTTCTAAACTGTCTAATCTCTTAATTCCTCTACCTAATTTACATTAAATAGAATTAAATTCCTATTACCTCTAATAGATGAGAGTAATCTCTCCAGATCTGTTCCTATCTTCAAAACATAAATGCTCCTCCTAACTATTACATTAATGTTTTTGGTTTCAAAATTCAAAATGGTCTTCATAAAAACGTGCCCTTTTCTTCATCCGCGCGTCCAACTGTTTCTTTGGCTATGCGCATGCCTTGTATTTGTTCGATGCTCCTACATCAACAACCTCTGCAATACACCTCTATCTCTCCTAAGCTTCGATGTCTTTAAAATGACCCTTGGTGTGCGCACTCCTTGCATGGTAAATATCTTCTCTACTTCTCATTTCTATGTCTAAGTGACAAGAACTCAACAACCTCTTCAACAACAATATCAGTAGCCTATAAATGAACAAGAAAACAAATTGTATACACCAAGGGGATTCTCGAGCCTTTCGTCCTTGCTACATATGACTTTCCTATTACAATTAATTGAGCATTTACAAAACAGATACGAGCTAGGATCAAAATCTATATAATACCATCTATACATTATATAATTTTATCTACTAAGATTTATGAGGATGGATTCAACCTCCAAACATTAAATACCATTTATTATATTTTGTTTTTTCATTATTTTCAAAATTTAAAAAGGCACTTCCCCCTTTTGGTAATCTGATCATCTCTTTAGCATGCACTGGATGATGTGTTGTCCTCCATTCTGTCTTATTTTTAATGTTGATGGAGATTATCCTGCATCATACACCTCAGGCCCAAAATTCATGGACTCCTTTCCATGAGCTCCTGCACTATTTTTCCCTCCTTTTGAATGTTTGCCTCACTTACCCAACTGGCATCTTCTTCTAGATGGCCCTTCCACTTAAATAGATATTCCAAATGTGTTTTCCTTCTGGTATTCTTACCAATTCTTTGATCCATAATATTTTCCATCTGTGGATTTTCTTCTATAGGAAATTGATGTCTCCACTGAACCTCTTCCTGATCCTCTATCTCCCTTGTGTCTTCAATCATGTAAGGGTACAGGTATTCTACATTAAAGATTGGTGATATGCCAATGTCTTCTAGTAATTTGATTTCATAATCATTTGCAACAAAATTTCTTAGGATCTTACAGGGTCCTATCTTCTTCATCTTCATCTTGTTGTATTTCCCCTATGGGAATCTCTCATTCCTCAAGTGTGCTAAAAATTGATCTCACACTTCAAAATTTACCTACTTTATTTTCCTATATTGTCTTCTCTTATACTTATGATTGCTTTGATGTAACTACTCCTTAATTTTCTCATTCAGTTCTTACATTCCTGCAACAAAATCTTTTTCTCCTATGCTTCAGAACTCATTCTATCCCAAATCTCTCAATTATAAAATTCCCCTTGGGCGCATTCCATACACAATCTATAATGGAATTTTTCCAGTACTTATGTTTGGTGAATCATTGTATGAAAAATCTACCTGGGGAAGAATTTGATCCCACTAACACTGACATGTAGTGACCAAATTCCTCAACAAGTTTCCTAAACTTTTGTTTACCACCTCAGTTTTCTCATCTCTCTGAGGATGATATGCTAAAATGAAGGACAGGTTTGTCCCTAGCTTCTTCCACAATGTTCTCTGAAAGTGTCCTAAAATTTTTATGTCTCTATCTGAGACAATGATCCTAGGTAAGCCATGTAACCTCACAATCTCCTTGAAAAAAAGGTTTGCAATATCAGTAGCATCACTGTTTTTTTGACATGGTATAAAATGTGTCATCTTTGGGAACCTATGCACCACAACAAATATGGAATCACTACCTCTCTAGGTTCCTGGTAATCCCTATACAAAATCCATGCTGATAACATCCCAAGGCCTGCCTGAAATAGAAAATGGCTAATAAAGACCAAAGTTTTGTTGTCTTCCTTTTGCATATTGGCATATTATGCATTTATTCACAAATTTATTTACTTCATATCTCATATCTAGACAACAGTATGAGGAATTCAACTGTGAATTTTTTTTTTCATGGCCAAAGTGTCCTACTAGGCCTCCACTATGCTTCTCTTTCAACAGATTGTCTCTCATTGAGCATATCAAAATGCACAATTGGATTCCCTTAAATAGTAGTCCATCCTAAATAATATACTCTATCCATGGGATTTTGTCCCTTATCAAAGGATTCAGACATGCTTTCATATGCCTCTTTGAAATTTGGGTCTTCTTGATACATATCCTTAATGTGTTCAAACCCTAAGGTATCCTCCCGCAACTCTCGCATAATAAGACATATCCTACTCAAAGCATCTGCAAACTTTTTTGCACTCTCACTGATATTTTTGATGACAAAAGTAAAATTATGCATAAATTCTACCCATTTTGCATGTCTCTGATTCAACTTCTCCTGATTGATTACGAACTATAAAGATTGATTATCATTGTACAACAAAAATTATTTGGGGATACAGTAATGCCTCCACTTCTTTAGGGATTGAATTACTGCATAAAACTCTTTATCATATGTGGAGTACTTATTTTTGACATCATTCAAATTTTCACTGAAATAAGCAATAGGTTTGTTGTCATGACTCAATACTGCTCTGATTGTTAATCCACTGGCATCACACTTTACCTAGAAAGTCTTCATAAAATCTGGTAGAGCCAAAATTGGTTGTTCTGTTATCTTAGCCTTTGATGATCTGAATCCCTTTTCAGCTTCTTCTATCCAATTGAAAGACTTATGCTCTTTCTTTATGGTGTCCAATGTAGATGCACATATGCTACTAAAATTTATGATAAACTTCCTGTAAGAATTTGCTAATCCATGGAATCTTCTTACCTCAAATATACTTCATGGAGATGGTCAATCTCTGATTTCTCTCGCCTTCTTTGGATCCATCTTCAACTTGTTTGAAGAGATTAAAAAACCCAAAAATGTGAGTTTTGTCTTCATAAAATAACACTTCCTCAAATTTATTAGCAACTTCTCTTGTTGCAGCTTTGTCATCACTAATGTCAAATGCCTTAAGTGCTCTTCTTCAGTTTTACTGAGGACTAATATATCATCTAGATATACAATAAAAAACTTACCTATGAAGTCTTTGAGTACTTCATTCATCAATCTCATGAATGTGCTTAGGGCATTTATTAATCCAAATGGCATAACAAGCCATTTGTATAATCATTCATTTGTCTTGAATGTTGTTTTCCATTCATCTCCCTCTCTCATTATTATCTGGTGATAACCACTTTTCAGATATATATTAGAGAAATAACTTGCTCCACTTAATAAATCCATCAATTTATTCATTCTGGGTAAAGGAAATATGTACCTCATGGTGATCTTGTTGATGGCTCAAGAATATTTGCACATTCTTCATCCTCCATATTTATTTGGACTTAGCACTATTGGCACTGCACATGGACTCAAACTCTCTCTGACCGAACCTTTCTCTAACAGCTCTTGGACCTACTTCTTGACCTCTTTATTCTCTTGAGGAGTCAACCTATATGCTTCTTTGTTTGGAAGACTTACTCTTGGAATGAGATCAATGTGATGAATAATGCTCCTGATGGGTGGAAATGAGCAAGGTAACTCATCCAACACTATGTCAACAAAAGTATCCAACTGTTCCTGAATTTATTCAGGAAAATCATCCATAATAGTGCTTGTAAGGATGACTCTAGGATTTCTTACCACAACAAATTGCATCTCCTGCTCCTTATTGACTTCATTCAATAGTTCCTTCCAACTCATGAGAAGTATGTTTGGTCTGACTTCCTCCTTTACTTTCTTATCCTCTATTGGCAGCAACATGTGTGTTCAATCATTATTTTCAAGTGTGTAATTTTTTTTTCTCCCGTCATGTATGAAAATTCTATCAAAGTACCATGGTATTCCCAAAAGAACATGAGAAGCATCCATGGGTATTACATCACATATTATTTCATCATTATATCCTCCTATATTGAGTTCAACTTTGTACTATTTACTTACCATTACTTGGTGTCCTTTCTGCAGCCATGATACTTTGTAGTGGTTTGGATGTGCAGTTGTCTCCAACTCTAGTTTTTCCACAATCTCAGTGGATACTAGATTATCAGTGCTTCCACTCTCTATAATCACCTTGAAAAATCTATCCTTGGTATTGCAAGTAGTCTTGAATAGACTGTTTCTCTGAATTGGTTCTTTTTCCACCTCTTTCTCTAGTTTTAAGTGAACCTTCCCCATCATGAGAAATTTCCCATCTTCAACTACTTCTTCCTCAACATTCCTTTTCTGTGCTTCATAAATGTGAGCTTCTCCTCCTACGTTTTTCCTCTCGGTACATTCCCAAGACATATGCCATGTCTTTCCACATGCATAAAATATTACTTCTCCTCCTCTGCCTCTTCCTCTTCCCTGAGGAAAAGAATTTTTTACACCATATTTCGTCCCTATGGAACTTCCTCCTCTCTTTGTATGACTATGGGACTTTTCAGTCTCAACTTTAGGCTTCTGGGACTTGTCATGGACAATGCCCATACCTCTATATGGGATTTTTCCTCTACCTCATTGGCTTTGTTTCTTAGACAACTTGTCCTCTGCTTTTAGTAAAACCTGATAAGCATCTTCTAATGTCCTCATGGTCATCATGTTGATTTCATCTTGAATTTCATACGCAAGAACATTTATATACCTGACAACCCTCTCTTCATCACTTTCACGATGTCCAACTCTAATGTTCAGCCTATACAATTCTTCTGTGTACTCTTTCACTGTCAAACCCTTTTTTCTCGGGTTCTGTAATATCCTGAACAGATTTATCTGATAGTATTTGGGCATGAATTTTTCCTTCAACTTGGCTACCATTCTATCCCATCTCTTAATTTTATGTTTTCCCTTGCTTCTTCCGTCAGCCTACAGTTCATCCCACCACAGTGATGCATTTCCTTTTAGCCTTGTGATAATATGATTTACCCTCTTCTCATCATCAACTTCTTCATAGTCAACATACTATTTGTCCATTTCTCTGACCCAATCTAGCAGCTCTTCCACATCTTAGTTACCTTCATACATTGGAACCTCCATCTTTGCTCGGGCTCCTATTTTGACAACTAATCTTAACAAGCATTATTTTGTAGCTTCACCTCTTACATCTCTTTCTACCTCTACTTCTTCACTCTCATCCTCACTAATGTCACCTACATTTGGTGCACTCCTATGTGGTGTCTCCATGGCGTCTA